>JALJCO010013532.1:0-26001 GCA_023101725.1 Atherinomorus stipes | reverse complement strand
TCCGCAATGCTAATTACTGGACCCAAGTAATGATGCTCCTCTCTGCTGAAGATGTGTGTCTTACTATCTGAGATCCAGCCTATACACATTAAGCTAAACTCCCTCTGGATTCGCAAAAAGTTCCTCGAGCAGTTAACATCTCATCACGGCTCTCTGCGCCATCTTTCCTGCTCTCATTGTGCCTCCCACATGAGTCGAGTCGGCAACACGTTGCATTTCAGCTGCTGTAGGAGAAGTTGAAGGAATCATCTCACGTTTTAATGAAAGCTTTGAGAAGGCCTGAAAGAGCTTGGGAGCATTTTAGCTTAAAATCTATTATTCAGCAAGTCCTTGAACTGTGTATGCACCAGGCCAACGTAATCCAACAAATAACAGGAAGTTAAGTCATTACTGCATAATAGTTTTTTTGTGCACAAAGCTCAAGAGTTTCCTCTCCTTTGATTTTTTGCTAATGAAGGCAAGACAGCCCCAAAACATGCTTTTATCAAACTGAAGATTTACAACAGAATGTCGAGGGAGTCATCACCGATGAACTGTGTGAAAATACAAGGGCTGATTGTGCACCTCTTTTCCGCCCCCTACCTTCTCTCCTGGCCTCCTCACAGCTCTCCTTGATCTTCCTGCGGCAAACGGCCGCCAGAGCAATGAGCAGCACCAGCAGACACACGGCCAGGCCAACAGTTACCCAGAGAGCCACCGTGGGGAATGCGATGTTCTGACCTGAAGCAGAAAAGGGCAGAGGGAGAGAGATGGGCAGAGACGAGAGAACCTCATTATTCACTCTTGGAGAGCTAAAATAAGAGTGCAACTGTCACCGCAGCATCCATCACCATTATTCTGCCATTTGGCAATTTTGCTGTTAAGAGTTTCTTGTCATGAAAATTATAAATAATCCAGACTGGAAAGCTAGTAAAGCATAACATGATGGCGCTGATTATAACCACTGCTATCATTGTCAGCGTTGTCACATCCATCCTGTATTAGGCCTGGCTGTCAGAGACAGTGGGAACTGCTGGAGAAAAACAGTAATGAGCGTGAACCTCTCTTTGATGTGAGCAGAGTGAGAGCTTCTTTACTAGTGTCCAATTAAGACACTTGAGTCCTTCAGTTGTGTCCAGATGGCAGAAAGCTCACCAGTAATGCAAGACTGTGTTGTCATTTCACTCAGAAAGCATTGGCACAGCTTTCAGGCAATGTTGGCGTAAACTATCACACCCCCTGCCGTGTGCTACACATTGCTCAGATGTAAGAAGTTCTGATGGTTTTGTTTTAATATTCGCAAACTTCTTAATATATCCAACATTGTTATTATTATGCCAGTACGGATGATGTTGATGTTATAGTGTTAAAAAAATGATTCATTCAGCTGCATACATCCAGGCACGTGTAATACAAGTGTGCAACATTAAGATAATCAACATCAAACACTACACTAAATCACTTTGCAGATAATTAACCATTCAAGTTACTGAGTGCATTTTGGCAAACTGCAAACTGATGAGAAATAAAACCTGGTCAGCAGCACCAAAAACAAACAACAAAAAAAAGATATCAGACACAGCCAAATTTCCCTGGGGTACTCAAACTGAGCAGAGGGAGAGGAAAAGAAGAAAACAGCAGAGCCACTAAATAGCTGTGAGCCTGGCTGTAACACAAACAGTCCTTCAGAGAGTGCCCACTCTGGGCAGCTAGAAAAAAAAAGACTGAAAAATGACTGGCACTGGCGAGGCATAAGGATGAAGCATCTGTAAGGACTTGGCATAAGCAATGAAGACAGACAGACTATAATATGACCCAGCCAAGATGGAGGGCAAATAAAAGCATCTTCCATTTTTAGATGGAAATCCAGTCAGTTCTGCTGCGAAGCAATTGCACTTTATATTCGTAAAAAATAAAACAAAAACCAAAAAAAATTGCTTCGACTTAGGGATGGCAATACAGTCAATCCATTGGTCTACCACCTATTAAATGGACTGCCATGACATTTCTGATTCCCCAACAATGAATCTTAATGACTTTGGGGAGTAAGTGAATTGCCCCTGACTTTTCTCAGAAACTATTGAGTGGATTGCTATGAAATGCAGCACACATTCATCCCTTAACTTTCCCTCAAATGCCATCGCCAAATCAAATTTGAAACTTCTGCGACTTGGGCTTGTGGACAAACACCTGCAAAACAACTAAAAGCTACTCTGATATTAGCCATAAGCCCAAAGTAAATTAACATGATCATTATACCTGCTTAACATCAGCATGGTTACTGTGAAGATATTAACATGCTGACATTAACATTTACTGTTAAGCCCAGCTGTGTGTACATATAGCCCCACAGAGCTGCCTCGTGGCTGTGGACTCTCATTATTGTTATTGCCATATACTGACTTTTTGTCTTGATCCATGGGGACTTCATTAAGCTCAATGGCACTGACAGATGAAACAGAATCATTACATTGATGCAATAGTTGCTAGGACTGATAATAATTACATATAATTGAACTACATTAATGCAGTGTAAAGGTCATTGTAATATTTTTAAGCTGCATATTCTATTCTTATCCGTTATAAGAAAGTCTCTCCTTGCACGCAACTCTATAGAAATGTTCTGGTGTTGCTGCTGCAAAGCAGGATAAACAAGCAAATGTCAGAGAGAAAGGATAAAATCTGGAAAGTCAATCTTGTCATTTTGATGGAGCTGCGTAAGCCTCCCCAGGCTAGTCATGACTGATGAGTCTGTGGCTCTCTGTCCACCAGCGCTTCTTTCTGCTATATTTAAAGAATGACCATCTAAAAGCCACTAGCAGCGAAACCACAAAACACACACGAAAGAGGAATAATCATATTAGAGCTGTTCTTGTCATGTGAAATCAGAAAAGAAACAAATATGTCTGGCTTCTTGTGATGAGTAAAAAAGGAGCAGGGCTCTTTGTTTCCATGGTCTTTCTCATTCCTTTTATTCTCACACCTTCCCACCATGCTCTCCCCTCCCTCAAGGCAGACTGATAAAGACAAATGCCATAGTTGGCTATCATTGCAACGCCAAGGCCCGAAGGGCTGCAGGATCATATTTTTCTTTTTCTCTTGTTTGATGATGTGATTTTGTTTTCTTCAGAAATAGATTTGTCTCTAATGGCTCTGTTTACCTATCCTCTCTTCCCCCTTTTTTTTCCTATTCCCTCTGTGCAGGGAAAGGATGGAGTGCTTTGGGCTCCACTGTCACATTACCCAGAGTCTGCAGAACAGAAAACTGTGCCAAACTGGACAAACTTCAATTTACACAGTCAGTACTTTCCATACACTGCATGCAAAGCCTCACACACTGAAATAGTTGCATATTAGAGAAGGATTAGAAAAGGATCATTATATTAATTTAGTGGTTTGTGGTTTGGAAGTGCAAAGTGTGGAAAATTCCCTATTTTTCCAGTTTCCTTTGTAGCTTTTTTTTTTATTTTGCATGTTTGTTATGTAAATGAATTCTACAATTAAACTGTTAGCATGTTTGTATCATCCTGACAATGTAAGCCATTAAGCTATCACATTCCAGTGAAAAGGCTGCAGTTCTGGCTGGGTGCTGCAGGTTGACAACTTCACCCAAAAAGCTTCACAGCACTTCATTTTACTGACGCTGGAATGCTAAAACATTGGTCAACAAGGGACTGCAAGAGCAAACAGCCCAAATCAAAGTCAAATAAATGTTGCTGCAACACTGATGTTTGCTTTAAAGTTTATTTTTCTATCTTTAATAAATGAAAAACAAAAGTGAGTAAAGAATTTAACTGTCTTTCCCTTTTTAAGGACTCTTCACATAGAACGCGGTTTTTGCTGCGCTCATCACAGGGAAGGGTTAGTGAGCACATCGGGCACACGTTGCTAAGCGACAGACCAGGAAGTGTTTTCTCACCGGCACGCTTCGTTGTGAAATATGTACCTCTAATCGTCGCAGCAAAGAACTTTTCTCCTGAGGAGGAGGAGAAGATCAGCAGCAGATAAAAGGGTGTGAGTTCACCTGATCCTGATGGCAAGGCAGGACTTGGGGGATACCAGCTCGTCCAGGAGCTGCATTCTTTCACACATACCGCTTCCAGGTTTACGTCAGGTTGACCAAGGACCACTTTTTTTTTTCTGATCTGGCCTCTCCTATTGGACGCGCTAGGATGTCGTCACAGCGGTACCACGGTGGCATGCGCCCACCTTGCACGCCGCTGAGCTCGGTGGCACGGCGTATCGCTCTGCCGACGCGGTAACACATACACAATGAATGGGTCTACCGCCGGCCACCTGCGCTTTGCGCGTTTGATGTGAAGGGCCCATTCCAATGCTTACAGTGTTGCATGTAGCAACTGTAAACAGGACACATGACTTTTGGCCACTAGGGGCACTAAACCTGCATCTTCCCACAGGCCACACAATTGTCGTAAAATTAAAGTCTCCATTTTTTGGAATCATGTTTGCAGACCGCTTTGATCAGCTGACACTGAAGTCATTGAGCCATAAAGCAAGGTGCCCCAAGTCACATGATCCAATGAGAGACGGATCCGCTCCTGCAAAGTTACAATGTCTGGTTTTTGAGCAGGGCAGAACCCTAAGAGCACTGACATGTGTCAAGTGCTATATACTGACCCCCAGAAATCATCTATTATTATTTACATTAGGCCAATGTTTGGGTTACATGGTTACGCGGTAGTGTTGTAGTCAAGACCGCACCAACCGAGACCAAGACATTTCCGAGACCAGGGAGTACCAAGACCAAGACAAGGTCAAGACATTTAGAGGTCGAGACCGAGACAAGACCAAGACTTTCACAGACCGAGACCAAGCCGAGACCAAGGACACAAATATCAAAGAAAAATCATAACAAAACATCAAAATGTGAGGGTTTTTTAAAGTTAACTTTTAAACAAATATGACAACAAAAATTAATCGTTGTTCTGTTGTTTTGAAAGCAGCACTATGAATTAAATAAACTATAAACTAATAAATTTTGGCAAACATCAATTTTAACTATTGCCAAGTTGGGAGAAATCTCTTCTTATTTTCTGCTATTTGGTCTCTTTTTAATCTCAGTGTCTGTTTTAGAACTAATGACAACAGTATAAGTAGCCTACTCCTATATGTAGGCCTATATAAGTTGTGCATATCATCTGAAATTTCTGCAGTGTCATCATCATCATCATCATCATACTCACAATGTTGAAAAGTTTTACAAAGAACTATTTTGTTTAGTAATGAGACAGTTTGCACAAACATGAAATGATATAATCACTACTAAAAACAAGTTTATAATCAAACAAAATTCAGATTTACAACGAACCTGAAGTAAACACGCACGCTGCATGAGGTGAGAACCATGTAGACTCAATCACAAATGCGCAAACAGGGAGTTTGTTCAGTAAATATAAACTCTACATTAACCTGGAGACAATAATGACCCTGCTAAGCATCACTGTTGCAGGTAAGATGTTCTTAATGATCTCTGATGTGAAATAATTACTCTGCATACCTGAAGTCTGAAAAAATAACGGGGATTTGCTGTGTGGATGATCGATCTCTGATCAGTGACTGAACAGCTGATGATGCGGTGCATTGCGCCTTGGCAGGCGGAAGAAGTAGTTCAAACCTATTTGTACGATTCAGTTAGTTTTCATGGTGTTCATCGGTGATAATAAATTGGAAATCAGATTTAGCTTGAGAATCAGTTCTATAATACAGGTGGTTGGTCGGGGAAGAATCACTATTTCAGTATCAATCCGCACAGAAATCGTCTTTTCGGGCAAATGCTTTTGAGCTTCATGGTTTTTTGGTTAATTTTATTATAAATACTGAGGTCCTGGTCCAGACCTCGGTATGCTATGGTATGGCAATGGTAGCTACAGTCATGCTTACAAGTTCGTACAGCCGCTCTCCTCCTGTCGGCCCGCGTATCTCTGCAGGTGTGCGCAGGAGGCGCTTGGTCACAGTGCAGCTGCAGGGAGACGTAACACTACCGATGTTTTTAAGTTGTCATTCGCTGTTTTTAAGAGGCTCCTTTTCCGCTCTTATCAGCAGCTAAGTTATGGACAAAAAGCCGATCAGCAGTGGTCTCGACCGGTCTCGTTCAAAAATCCCGAGACCGCCCTGTCCGAGACCTAGACAAGACCGAGACAAAATGCAGTCGATACCAAGACGAGACCGAGAACCTAAAAAAATGGTCTCGAGACCAAGACCGATCTCGAGTACTACAACACTATTACGCGGTATCCTTTTAATGCTAAGACAAGGTCAATATTTGGCTAAATTGATGCCATTTCATATCAGAATCAGAAGACTTTATGCAACTGAAAGATATAAACTAAATTTTCTTCCAGACTAATTTGATTGCAACTAAAATATTACTCACTGAGATATTGAAAATCAAGCCACTATTGTCCCTTTTACCTCTTTCACAGCAGCCTTTTTGCTACAAAACCCATTAAAACATTAAAAAATATTCACTTTAGGAAATAATATAAAACTATAATAAATTTTCTCAATATTGTTTCCTTTTCCATACAGTTCTAGAAGATTCTCCAGTCAAACCCCAAATTATTTCATATTTTATAACACTTTGCAGAAACCCACATCCTCCCACTTTTGTTGGACCAAACATGCAACATCAAATTGCTACCAATAGTGTGGAGTCAGTGTGAATAAAACAATACTATCCACAAAAGAACAGAAGTTTTCTGTCCTTCTCCATTCCTACCACTACATGAAGATTAGAGATAGTAAACCTTGTAACCATGCAGAATTTATGAGTTTTTCTTCATTTAAATTGCACAGTATGGTATGTGTAGCTTCATTTTGATACCATCTATACACCATCACTTTTTCACATGTAATTCCACACTCATTTTCGGTAAAAAACTAACTAACTAAATAAATAAAAAATCTACAGTACATACATCAAAAAGGAATGCAACCTAAAATAAAGCAGGTGATGTGCTTTCTTCTGCAGTCTCTTGTATAGGATGCAGCAGTTTGTTTCCTGTGCCATGTGATGAAAAACTAATGGGCATTCTTGCTTTTCAGGGGTTCACAGCAGTCTGAGCATGTCATATACAGTCGTGATAAATGCAACAAATGCAGCAATTGCAACAGACGATATATGCTGTGCAGAAGCTTCTATACAATCAGGTAAAATATTTGATCCACTTAAAAGCTAATAATATTTTTTACCTTCTTAAACTATAATATTCTGATGGTAAAACATGGATCCTGTCAAACGACAGCAAAGATTTCCACAGCCAATGTTGTCCACCTAAACAACAAACTATCACAGAAACCACAAAAAAAAAAATCCTCCATTGTGTTTAACACTGTCAAATTTATTTGAAAATATTACAAACCATGACCAGCTGTTTCAAGTCAATGTAAGCAACATAATGTTTCACATTAAACACACCTGCAGCACATCATCTTATAGAATATTGTGATCCATAGGAGGCCACAGAAAGTAAAAATAGATATTTAAAAGAGGCAAGCAAGAAAATGATAAAGCAGCAACTCCATATGAAGCCTGTAGCACAGGGCACATTGCCAGTGAGAAATGAAGCTCCCTTAGTCTCTGAAAGACACTATAGGGGACTCACATGGGGCCAGCTTTGGTATTGTTTGGGCATCAGTGAATGTGAGAGCCAAGATTTGCAGGCATTTTTACAAGCCTGAGTGTTTTCTCTCCAGCACCTTTGGTGGAATAAAGTGCTCCTAAGACTCCCTTGCCTGTCATCTTGGTTCTGCAACGTGAAGACAGTGGAGATCAAAGCTGCTTTCTCTCCAACTGTCACCCCAGTTATACCTGCCGAGAAGAAAACTAGCCTCTTAAGCTGGGACCAAAGGAGAATAATGTCCCTTGACAGAGGGATGACTTCAGGCTAAGAATAGCCTTAAGGCTCATTGCAGACAAGCTGGTAAGATGAGGAAGAGGAGAGGAAGAGTCAATTAGTATTTTTTTTTTTCTTCTATTGTCAGGATGAACAACCTGGACTTATTCTGCCTGGCTGTGAAAATAGAAGGAGAGAAGGGGGACTCCTCTTAGGGGAGGAGTGTTGATCACAGAAGAGCAAGCTGCATGATGGGCTAGCCCAAGGGCTGAGCAGGGCCTAGCCCCCTGGCACCGATTCAGCCCTGGAAACCACAGAGACACAACCAAGGCCAGGACTGCAAATAGGCTTATATCTCTTTTAACAATGAGTCACGTGGCAGAAATGAAGACATCCACTTAGATGATACTGTATGGAAGAGAATTAGATGTTAAACTCAGAGACAAAACAGAAACTTGTCCTTAAATCAAATCCAGCCAACACTCGGGAGGTGACTGCTGCATATTATTTTAGCAAGTGCAAACACTCGCCAAAACAGGTGATGTAAATGCCTGTACTTCATTCCTGTACAGCACAGCTGAGCTCACAGCAAAGAGACTGGGAGAAACAATAACAACAAGGCTAATGGAAAGAGGATGGCCTCAGTGTCAGAGGACATGGATTAGCTAGAATGGAAAACATGAGCATGAATATTAGGTTAGCATTGAGCGGATGACTTTGAATTTGTTTCAGCTTCAGTTTCAATTATGAACCTGTATTATCAACCTTGAAGGTGTCCATCAAAACAGCAAAAACCCTCCTCACTCAGCTGCAGCACGGAAGCTTGTGGAAACACGGGCACGCCAGCTGTTCCTGCAATATTTCTAGGAACACCTCCTCGCTGGGATAAGACAAG
Organism: Atherinomorus stipes; assembly: GCA_023101725.1. Lineage (NCBI taxonomy): Eukaryota > Metazoa > Chordata > Actinopteri > Atheriniformes > Atherinidae > Atherinomorus > Atherinomorus stipes. The sequence goes on along the minus strand of JALJCO010013532.1, from coordinate 17,271 downwards.
GAGCTGACTTGTAGCAGGAAAACTTGGCAAACTGAGATGGATGGCGACGAGTTTCCGTTATGTCAGCATCTTTGCTCTGAGCCTTCTCTCTTTTTTTGCATTTCAATAAATAGCTTTTCAGTGAGATGCTACCTCGGTTTTCTGACTAGCATGCAGAGAGGTAATGCACTCATCTCGAGGACGACCTAGGGCCCATTTACCTACACAATTTGTCTGGCATTATTGCCCTTCCTTTGACACTATAGGCTTGTGGTAAACATGAGAGCATGATGTGCAGACTTGCACATTAAAACAGAGTAATAGCTCTGCATTTACAGGAATAAAGTTTCTAACAGCCCCTTTTTTTCTCAGCAGGAGAACCATAAAAGCCATCTGGAGGTGTTGGGGGAAGTGATGGAGGCAACGTGGCAGAATAAGGTGGATGAGTTAATGCGTCAGTAAAGGTTGAAAGGAGAGGGGAAAGGGGTGAGAGACCAAGTGATCTGAGGAGGGAAAACTACTGGACGAGTGAATTTCTGGGATTGCAAGCAACCTCGCACTGAACTGGTGACAGCATGAATTCTGGACTGCAACTGAATCACAATGAGGTTTTGTGGTATCAGTCTACTCCCACCTTGTAAGCTGTCTCTCAGACATGTCAGGTCACTACTGACCTTTCTCCACTGGAAGTTTGACTAACAGTCCAGAGGTAGTCTGGCCAAACTATAGTGTTATGGGTTTAGAATGGCAAGTTCGCTCAGTGTTGTAAGGTTACCTCACCAATAAAATGAGTCAAACTTTTATATGCTTGTGTGCTTCATATGTCAATTTGGGTATTTTTATATTTCTGTGAAGCACTTTGTGCGACCGTGGTCGTTGTATGCGTGCTATACAAATAAACCTAAACTTGAACCTGAACTTTTATCTGATGGATCCCCACATAAACATCCCCTGCTGCCTCACAGCCACACGATATTCACTGATGTAAAAGGTGGAGGCTGGATGCACCTGAGTTACAACTGGATTAAATTTATAGTATTAATTAAGTAGCATTTTGGCTCAATTAAAAGGGACGTTCAACTTAAATGGCAGCACAGTAACTAATCACTTAGTTGCAGATAATGTGAAATGTTAAAAATAAGTGGTTGAGCTTTGTACAGAGACTCTGGTAATCTGAATATTTAGACATATTAATATAGGACATATACAGGACATTACAATACTTTGAATTACTTCCATTGAATGAATGATTGAATGAACGAATGAATCAATGAATCAATGAATGAAAATAAGTCAGGAAAAGGTTTTTCACAATAATATCAAAGTATTACATATGATTGGGTCTAGCTGTTGCTATGCCAATGCATCATTTAAACAGTGTTTTAGCTAGTTTATATGTCACTTTTTCATTACCTTTCTTAGATAGTGACAGTGTTGTATAAATACTGACAAAGTTCAAATGCACTATCAAATCCAATATAAACAAGTGGTTAAGTTTTCCCATTATATGTTAGCACCTTGTTTACTTATTTATTACACCACTATCTATAATAATGCCATTGAAACGAAGGTAGGCAAAAGTTAAGTCGAAGGCACTTTCAAAAGAATGATTTCAAGTCAAGACTTGGATATGCCTGGGGCAAGGATAGAGTGAATTTTCTCATCTTTGCAGCTAAAGGTAATCCCATACCCAGAAGACTGGCTAATTAACTGAATATACAGCTCTGAGCCAACTGGAGGGCTGTCGTGTTAGCAGGGCAAAGGGTACATTACCAACAGAGAGGCGTAAGAATGTGTAATATGCTCTAAACTGGAATATGTTAACACTGGCCTGGGGTAGAGGTGGGCATTATAACCAGCAAAAACACACCAGATGAGATTCATGTCTTGATGTAGATTTGAAAACACTATTTGTTCTCATGCAGAATGGATTTTAAATGTCACATCAAATGCACAAACATCAGCTTACTAGATTTTAACCAGTGAGCACACATTTGCGTTTTACTTTTAAACAAACACACATTTGCATTCTGAGAAAAGGGCAGGTGAGGAAATCGCTCCGACAGCTAGAGAGAAGCAAACCATAAGGAAACATGTCAGCAGGAGGAAGAAGTAATTCAGTGTGCGCCAGCTCTGACACAAGCAGCACCGGTGTTAAAAGAAAAACCACAAAGCAGACAATGTTGGCAGAGTCCCTGTCCTGATAAGACAAGTCAGCCGTGGAAGGACAAGGTGAAAAAACTGGATTTGTGGGATATGAAACAGACTTGCAAGCATTTCAGCCAAAATGAAATCCCAAATTTGTAGTACAGCACTTGGGAAGGAAAAAGTAGAAAGTACTGCACGTGCGTGTGCATGCACATGTCGTCTCAGCAGTGCAGTGTGGTAAGCTTTTATTTTTCACCAGGCCTGAAACTTCGACCAGAGGTGGACAATCCAGGTGCCAGAAAGTAAAAATCCTGCCATGTTTCTGGATCTGCCTGTACATGTAGAACAGGTGTTTTCACTAACGAGCTCATCTAGCTGATAGAGGAGCTATTCAGCTGGTTTGGTGTTTGGTTGGAACAACTGCTGGACAGGATTTTTACTTCCTGGCACCTGGATTGTCCACCTCTGCTGTCAACTACATTAACTGATCATAACTTTACGTACAGTAATGAAAGCATACAACCAGAACAGCCTGTCCTATATTTTAAACATATTCTAACAAATTAAGAGAAAATACAACATGGTTAAAGTCTTAAATATCAAATTTCCATTGATATTAATTTATTTTAACTTTTGTGTGACTTCAGTCTCGTGGTTTGTGCAGCTTTTGCCTGGTAGAGGAATGAAAGTTGGCGACTCTGTCGTCTCACAAACACTTGTTCGGCTCAAACACAGACCGAGCTAACTGTCTCTCAGCATCGTCTGTGTCCCTCCCTGCCCCACTGGGGCCTCAATTAAAAACTCTTCTGATGTCTAGTAACTGACAGAGAGTCCATCACTTCAGCACATCCCTCTCCACTGAGAGTGGCATTAAGATGTTGGAGGCAGAGTGGATTATCGATTTCTTTTCTCTCCTTTTTGGGGATGCGGGGGGCTTGCTCCATTTCTTTGCTAAGCCATCTTTGGAATGCAGGGTGAACTCTCGTGCAATAATCACTTTACAACATTGTGTTGCAGAAATTTTTAATTAGCTTTAAAAGAAGAAACACATGTAAGAGACAGTGCCACTCAAGATGTGTCGAAGACAATAATTAGTGACAGCTATCAGGGCCAGAACAGACTCTCTGGCTGGTTGATACTGCCAACTAGAAGAGCTGGCAATAGGAGGACAAATGAAAACAGGTATGAAAGGATTACAGAGATTCCTTAGCTTGCTCTTACAGCAGTATTGAATAGATCTTTATAGTCATTGTAGGGGTGTAACATATGGTTTTACTGAGTGTTTCTGCCCCATCAGGCTTTAATAGCAATGATGGAAATAGTTTTCAGTCATAATCTCTGTTTTGCACTTTCCTTTTCCTCATTAATTGTCTAACTTTTAAGTATGTTTACCAGCCCATACTTGATGCTACATATATAACATAAAGTAGATTTATCAGAGCGCTCTGCTGTAAGCTGGAGACTGTGCTAATGAGGGAAATGTGACTTCATTTCACATGCAAACATGCTGCCATAAAACCCAAACAACTACCTAAAAAGGGACTTTAAGTGCTTCTTCTTTGAAAAAAGGCAAACCCTTGTATCTTAAATTATGTATATTTATCAATAAAAAACATGGTTAGCAGCACCTTTTAAAAGTGTAATCAAATGCTTGCATGTAGCATCATTTTGTCAGAGCACATTTGCATACTGCTCACAGAAAAAAATACATTGAGTAATAAAGTGCACAGATGGGCTCATTACACATGGAATAACTGGCACCTACAGAGAGTACAGAAACTTTAAATAACTGTCGGAATGCTAATGTAACATTGTGAATAAGCCACAACTACACTGTTCTTCTTCAAGAGGCTCATTGCACTAAGAACACACTGCAGCATGAAATTCTCTGCAGACACCCTGTAAAGTGCACACCTTATTGCTCAAACAAGCCATGTGTTGCATCAGTATAGTGCGAAGTGGGTGTGAAGTATCACTGACAAACTAAAATTTAACATGACACTCACTGAAACCTCCCATTCAAGTTGGCAAATCAAACAGTAGTTTGTATCAGGTGTTGCAGCTTGCTTTCTGAAGCTGTTATGGCCCAGCAAAACAGCAATATTTAGTCCCTTAGTCTCTGAAAATCAAACTTTGACATATTAATGTTTATGACAAAATATAGTCATAGTTCAAATCCCCAGGAGCAGCTGCTGCTCACATGATAACATCTCTGAATGATGAAATAACAGGATGTAAACTTAACCCCATATCACAAACCAACATGCACTCTATCCATAACATTAAAGAACTGCCTGGACTTCTTCAAAGAGCCCAAGTTCTTAGTATGCTTCTCCCACTGCAGTATTACTAGGAGAATATATAATGACAGATTTTTTTTAAAGACATGTCTCTGCCTAAGGCTCTCATTATAAAACAGCATTTCTCATTTTCCTCTGCTGCAGTCTTTGGTGGATACGAGGGAGACAGATGAATATTCTCAAAGCACTTGAGCTAGACTGGGCTCAATCTCCGGAGCAGGTTGGATCATCCCTGTAATTCACTCATTTCCTGAACAGAACCAAACCTCCTCACATGATGACACTATGTTTTGATTAGTTTAGATGCAAATATTGACTGCTTGGCCCTTAAAGGAAAACTTTCTTTTTTTTTTTCAACCTAGACCTTATTTCTAGGAGTATACACGTGCATTTACTCACCGGTGAAGTTTCTGGTAGATATTACGTTGAGTCGCCCTCTTGGTGTACAAAGAGTATAATGGCGGAGACGGGGCAGCCACTATATAAGGCATTATCTGCAGCAAAACTCCTTGATTTTCGCCAACACTTTGAGTAGAATAAATGAATGAACGAGTACTATTGTCCTGTGAGTTCAGATTTAGCTTTTTGTTAGTTATCAGGGGTGTTCCACACACTTTTTGGGGACCGCGCGTTCATGATGCACGCTTCCGTAGTACAGCTGGGAAGAGCTGCTAGCTGCCCAGACAACAACAAAAGCACAATTTGTGAAACTCTGAACTCACAGGACAATAGTACTCATTCGTTCATTCATTTTACTTGAAGCATTGATGAAATCAAGGGATAACTGCCCCGTCCCTGCCATTATACTGGATGTACACCAAAGGGCGACTCAACATAATATCTTTCAAAGGAGTCAAAGTGATGCAGAAATGTTACCGGTAAGTAAATGCATTTCTGCACTCCTAGAAATAAGGTCCAGGTTAAAAAAAAAAAAAAAGTTATCCTTTAAGTGTTTGGAGAAACACATGATTGTGCCTCTGTACACTGCCATACTGCCATAGTGCATTCAAATTAAGCAATTGACATAATTTAAACTTTAAGATTAAACTCAACAGGTTGTCAAAAATGTTGCTTTCAAGTTGTTGTTTTTTTTATCAAATTGATTCCATGTTTACAGTAAAGCAAACACTTTCAATCAGAAAAGTTAAAAGACAAAGAGGTTTTATTTCAGTCCATCTATATCATATACTTCATCCTGTTCTGTGGTGCGAGGGGTTGGATTCTATCCCAGCTTTCTCAGGATGAAGCAGCGATGCATCCTGGACAGATTGCCAGTCCATCAGAGCCTAGTGGGTTTTTTTACAACTTCAAATCTGAAACAATTGGAACAGTATGAAAAATTTAAAACTGAAGTAAAAAATACAAATGCCATCCAAAGGGCTTTACAGAGAAAAATCAAGATCGGGACGAACAGATCAAGGGAAGATGAAAATTTCATGCAAAAATGGAGAAATTTTGGAAAGCCCATTAAGCCCAGTAAATGAGGTCACAATTAAAGTAAAAAGAGAAAATAGTTTACAAATAAACAGAGATAAAGAAAGACTGCAACACAGAAGACCTGAATTTGAGTTTGATCTGACCCGAGACTTTCTAAAGTTTTTTTCTTCCTATTTGACACCACTGACTAGCTGGAATGAGGATTAATTATCTTATAAAATTAATGGAATGTTTTTGTTTTTTTGTCCAATCAAGTACAATAATAAAAAAAAATGGAATCAGTCATTGTGGGCAAAATACCAACGTATTCAGTATCTGCGTTTGCATGGAGCAGTTTTGATCCAATTGAACGCCAGTCAGAATAAAAATGCTACAAGTAAACATGTCAGCTGATCTGATTGGCCTCGATTTGGTCAGAATTTTCAATCTGATCAAGAGGGGTGGTTTAAACCTTTTCACGATCGGATCAGCAGGAAAAAATGAGTAATTAAACACTCATTCTGATCGTTTCTGTGATAGGCCGTCTCTGCGCATGTGTGAACCACATGGGGGTTATGTGATGAAGCAGATTCAGGAAGGATGCCGGGAGCAAAGCAGAATGGGACTGTGGCAGATGCAATAGCTTTTTTTTGTTAGAAACTGAAAGAGTTAAGAAGAAATACTGAGCATTTCGACATTCAAAAGATTATACATTTAAAAAATGAAAACCCCAGTCAGATAAATTAATTATTTGTCCAATGAAACACAGCTACTGTCTCTCTCTCTCTTTTGTCGTTTCCTCCTATAATGTCCTCTTGTGGCTAAGTCAGCCAAGTTGTACATCAGAAACAACTGGCTGGCTAATTTCCAAATGCTGGCATGTGATGCGGTGCCATATAGCAAAACATAGCTGTCCCATGATGCTCTGGGCTGGAGGGGAAAAAAGTTGTGCAATGTGATGTCACAGCCTCGGGAAGCTGCTGAGCAATGATGGCTCCAATAACGTACATCATCAATGGCAGTGTGTCATCAAAACGAAACAGAAATACAGAGTTTAAAAGGCCAGAAAATTATGCAGTGTCACCAAAGACTGTATATTACTGGACGTAGCTTCCGGTCTCTTCTGAATAGAGAAATGTGAAGCCAGTTGGGCGTGTCTTACCGTCACCATCTTGCCGTGTCACGTACGTTGTCACTCCAGGAAAATACTAAAATGGGCACAGCGCGGCCGCGGGGCAAATGATTGACAGCTGACGTACTGTGGGCTAAATGCTAACTGAGCTAACATGAAACTAAGAGGAGCTAACAAAGATAAGCCCCCTACGCGGCATGGTTAAGGTAAGACATGCTTAGACTTGCAATTCGCTGACTAAAAACCGCCGTTAAGCAACTCTGTAACAAACTGAGACCTTATTAAGAGCAAAGAAGGAGCTAACTAGGAGCCTCCGGTCGGCAGGCGGAGCTTCCGGTCTGCCGCATGTCAATCATAAGGACACGCCCTTAATTATGTGTAATTTGAAGAATAAATAACATCTAAACGAATGAGTTATAAAAAAATTCACCCCCCTCACAGTTGACATGAAGGTAAACTTGACCTAATAAACCTAAAATGATTTTTTGAACCAGGCTGTAAACCTGTTTATTTCTGCTGTGAAGTTGGCGTTTTTAACATGGGAGTCTATGGGGATTTGCTCGCTCTTGGAGCCAGCCCCTAGTGGATGAAGGGAATATTACAGAAAATGTCAATTTCCGGGTTGCATCACTGCTGGCCACCGGAGGTTGCCGCTTGAGTGTCACTTTAATATGATGTTCTCCCTGACAGATTGACATAAAACTCCAGCAACAAAGTGTTAATTTATGGGTGCACGCATATGCTTATGCTTCAATTTTTTTCCCGAACAGACATGTTTGTCTTTCAACTGAACTGTACAGGTTGCTTGTAACAATCAAGTAAGAAAAGCTGCAAAATAGTGGCTTTATATCACTTAACATCAAAAAATACTGAATATTTTAATAGGGGTGTGTATACGTTCTTATTCCCTGAACATGTAATTCATGAGTTTGCATCTCTTGAACATAGTAACTCACTATTTTTTATACTGTTTAACAGTCTCATAGAGTTTAAGAAATCTTAGAAAAAAAAAAAAAACACTTCAAGATATTTTTAAGAGTAATTGGGATGGAAAGAAGACGTGATAATTAAAATGCAATGGTGTTTTTAATCCTTTAAAATTAAAATAGGGCAGGATTAAATAAAATATACTTCTTCCAACTTCCAATTTTTGGGCACACTCAACTGATATTGTTATTATTGTATATTGTCAATGTCACTTCCAACTGGTTTGAAATGAATTAATGTAAAAGAAAATCTAACAAAACCGTTATCAAATCACGTATAAAACATTACAGTGGCATCTGATATGAACAACGGTGTACCATATCTTATAGGTTACAGTTTATGATTGAGTGAATTAATTAACAGGGAAATCACATATTTCCCAGAGTTTTAACCTCACATCCTTCATAGAAATTCAAGAATTTCCAAGATTTCTCATTTCAGTCAGACAATATTCCTATAACTACCTCTGACTGTTGCAGTGACCACACTCAGACCAGCCACAGAACAGGTTTCCATCTAGTCTTCTTACTTCAGACCTTCAACTTGGTCAAACTTAGTAACCCTGTGCCAAATTTAGCTCAGTGGATGAAACACTGACTTTTCCTGATAACGTCAGTGCTAGCTTATATAAATTTTGCAATCTGGAAACCAGCAGCGATTTCCACTGGCACAAGAAATGATTAAAGTAGACATTTCAAAGATCTTGAGTCATTAAACACTGAAACAGCTTTACTGTGTCCATTAAAGGCTCTGCTGAATCAATACATATAGCTCCTCTTAAAAAGTCCAGACATTTATTGAGTCTAAATCATAAAACTGTTTTTTCATTCCCTTTTGATTGACTATGTTTGAAGTTCTTATGAAATACCTTGTAAACTAGAAACCACATTGGTAAAAGTGTGATTATTTAACATCGGAATTGCATTAAAGTATAACATTTATGGCACATCCACATTCTTTTGTTATTGCAGCCATCTTACAAAAAGCAACTCGAGGCGGTGCTGTGACAATTTCTTTTACAAGAGTCCCTAACAATGCCTATAAGCTGTTCCAAAAATCACTGTCAAATACAGTTTCTCTTGGGTTATTGCTTAAATATACTTTGTTTCCTTGCAGCATGTTTAAAGTATGGTATCTTGGACAGACTGAAAAGGAGCTCTGTAAAATCTCTCTCAGTGGAACACAGCTAATCACAGACTTACAACTTGTGCGCAGCTTAGTTTTTTAGCTTGAGAAAATTCTCGGCCTCAGGCTAAGAAGTCAGGGGCAGTATGTTCAAAGCAATGTCCCACAAGGGTAAGCATTTTCCACAAAACATAAATACAAGATGACTAAAACAATGTTTGCTTATCAGACAAGGATTTTCTTTCTTTCTTTTTTTTTTTTTAAGTGAAACTAAAAATTTAATCAGACATGGAGATTTACATATTTTAAAATGTGTCATTTCAAGGAGGGAAAGCAAAAAAGAGGATGAAGTAAGATCATTAAAGCTTTCTTGAAAATGTTAAAGACTTTGTATTTTTGCATACCTGAAGAAAAGCTGAAACTCTGAAGCTAAAGCTGTCCTTAAGCAGAGCATTGAGCCTTATAAAATCTGCTCTGTGACTGGCACATTGGGATTGTGGCTGCTTCCAGGTGTGATTATGTGAACCAGGTCACTGCTATAAACAGCAGTCATGCTAAGCAAGCGTTTTCTGGATAAAACGAGAGCAAAAACTGACTCTTTCACTTTGGCCGTGACTTTGAGACAGTGTGTGCCACCTCAACGCGGAACACGGACAATTTTTCACTTAGTAATTTCTACCTTTCTCACCAATAAGTTTTGATTGAAGTGCTCTTTCATTTACACAATACACCCGTATAACTTCACCAACTTGGCAATGCATTAAACTAAGTTTTAAAAATATAGTTTACTCTAAACTAAGTTTGTCCTCTTTTCGTTCCCTCTTACCATTTTGTGACACCATTACAACAAGCACTGCTTGTCAGCAAAGCTGTCCGCCCATTGCTTTTAAATTTATGAAAAATAAGAAAATAGTAGAATAAAAAACATTCCTGTAGAGTCTATGGCAGATTTACACTGTGCAGAATTACAGCTTGAATCTTATTTCATTCTGTAACCTTGACAGCTTCTCTTCCTCCTTCGGGGTAGTGACATTAATTTTTCTTGTGGTACACAATACACAACAGGAAACACTTCCTTTCATCTTTGAGTGTAAGTCATAACTTTGTTGAAGCAGCACCAACTTCTAACTGGTTACATCCTCAAGTTCACAACATCATCACTCTGTCTCGTGGCATTACTGAGATGCAGTAAAATACTGAATTCCAAGGACACAGTAAGTCTTGCTCTGTGGCTGAACTCCTTAATGAATTAGATTTTAAAGCAGGTGTGTTTTATATTCAATGATACAAATTCTTTTTAAAATGTTTTACTGAATCATTGTCACAAAATGTGTTAAATTAAAAGCTTGGCATTTGAAAACACAAGTCTGACACCATCTTCATATCAAAAGAGCACAAAATAATATTTACAATTCCTATATGTTAGCCTATTAGCTATGCTTAGCGCTTAAAAAAAATAAAACCAAATTCCAATATTATTTACGCATTGCACTTTTAGTGCTTGGCAAAGTCTTTCTCTTTGCACGTAGGCAGGAATTTTGTGGATTCCCAACAGAATGCCCCGTTCGCTGAAGGACACTGACCCCGTTTGAAACCCTTAACCCCTCCAAAAACCACATCTGGTAAACAAGCTCACATTAAAAACAGCTCCACTCTTCATCTGGTAGAGTAAGTGCCTGAAAGCACAGAGACCAATACATTATAGATACGACAGATTCCTGTGGCGTGGGTCACTGAGCTGTCTCTGCTGTTGACAAAGGGTTGAGCATACTGCAGCAACACACACAAGGGGGGTAGGTGATGAAATTAAGCACAGTTGACAATTTTAATAAGGTAAGAGGAGCAAGTTTGCTTCTTTGTGGACAGTTAGTCCAAAGCGTCCCACAAGTTGTCAGGCTCTGGGGAGACAGGCGTGGCTACAAAGTCTCAGCCAGTGGGAAGACATTAATGCAACTTGATGTAAATGTGAGTCATCGCGAGCTGCTGCCCATTCAAACTGGTATCACACAGAGCATAACCACAGCATGTCGTAATCACAGTAATTACTGTGATATTTGACACCAGGATTTGAAATCGAGGGCTATATTGTGCTGTAGGTGCTTTGCTGTTCATGTGGTGAGTCAGCGGTTGCTCACATAGTTTTAAGTCAAGTTGTCAGTGCAGAGGGAGGCGAGCTGCTCCCAGTGTCTCTCCTCAGAGAGAAAGCCACACTCAGTCCATTCTTAACTTCCATTTCACACTAAGTAATCAATTACTGGTCTCTTGGGTTTTTTAAGAAAAGTTACCTAAACAGAGAGTAAGTTAAATCTCTCAACACCTCCTAATAGAAGCCACTTTAAAGCTTTAGACAAAGGTCTATGTGTTGCCAGCCACTAATAAGGACTGTTTGTATGCACAGGACAAAGCAATTTACTGGGTTTGCAAACATCCTTTGCAGGAAAATAATCCAGAGTGTTATCAGGTATAGAGTTTAAACATTAAATGAATAGGCTAAATAATTAAATAAGCAAACTTTGAAGGTGTGCCCAGCGATTTGTTGGTGGCTATTCTCCCAGTAACTCTGAAAAGCTGGGGCTAATATGATTTCATATTGTGAAGCCAAGACTGATGCCAGACCTCCCGAAACCAATCCCTCTTACAGGATTTAGAGGGAGCTGTGTGAAATGTACACTACAGGGCCTCACTGGTCCCAGTGATAGTCCTTGCTGTGAGTCCAATCAAAATGAACCCGATCAATGACAAAAGAGGGCTTTTGTGTGTTTTACTGCTGTCATAAATACAGTGTCCTGAAAAGGAAAGCCAGGGAGGCCAGAAAGGACGGTTTCTGCCAGTCTGAGAACAGACATAAAGATGTCAGGCTGCTGTTTGTGGGACAGCAGAGAGCAGCACTTGATATGATGCTAAAGATCAACCCTGTTTTTGATTAAACAGATGTCGACCCACAGAAGACAGGAATAAAAACTGCAAGGTGTTCTCATTAAGACAAATAAGACCTTCTTGCGCTCATAAATGTACTCTGCAAACACAGCCACATGCACGCGCACACAGCTAAGCTGCTCTTACAGAGCGACTGCCAAACACAGAGAAGACAACTCTCAGTGTCCAGATATCAACGTAGCTTTTAATTGTGGCAAAGAAAATCACTTTGACATCCAGACAGTACCAAAAGCCTTCATGCTAAAAGTCAAAACTACTGGCTGTGAAATAAAGGGAGGATAAACCCCAGCACAAAAGAGAGCAGCTCATTTTATCCTTCTGACTACACTGATCTAAAAGAGCTGCACAGATGAACAACTGAACACATCTGAATCTAACCCAACAATCCCTCAGAGCAGCTGACAGTAAGACCGGGAGCATGATAAATAACATTACCATGGCCATAATACAGGGATAAAATTTCCTATAATGAAGGCCCAGAAGAGGACGTTCAAATGTCTTAAGGCTGGTGACAGCGGCAAGTGGCCCCAGTTAATAATCCTGATAGGAATTAATGTGCTTACAATGGTGCCATTGCTGCCTACCTGGATTTATTTTAGATTGCCTACATTACTTCATCCATCTATTTGGTTGTTCTCCCTCGCTGGGCTCCTGATAAGACAGAGCAAGCATTCACCTAGAGAATGAGGGCCTATTTGTGTGCTGGGCACTAATTAATACAGTGCTTGGAGAAAGTTGCCTGCTTGTTGCTCTACTGACAACAGATCCATTTATATTGCTGTTTTCTGTTTCTCTGAAGGCTCTGTTAATTGCATTTAAATTAGTCCTTGTTCAGGGAGAACAAGGACCAGCACAGTGGTTTGTTATGGAAGCTGGAATGAAAAACATAATAAAGGATAACACAGCAGACGCACCAAACTTTCGATAGGATATCTTGGCAGAGAAAAGTGTTGTACAAATGCGCTTGTGAAATATCTAATATGTAACTGCATTCCCTGCAATTTCACCACATCAGTTGCAATTATGAGAGAACATTTAAACCAGTAGATCACTACATGATTATGTCTGGCCCTTTACTGTAGCAGTACTGTAATAGAACGGCAATGTTTTCTCTCCAATTTAAGGGATAATACATTTTTTCGAACTTCCACGCAACATCTTTTGACTTTGATCAGATTCTTGGTAGAAAAAATATGCTTTTGAACAACAATCTAAAAGAAAATCACTTATCAAGAGCCTTAGAAACAACAGAGACTGGAGCACTTTATGGGTCAAGATGGGTGGCAGCAGCTATTCAGGCAGCATCATGATGTCAGAATTAAGCTCTAAAGACATAATTACACAGTCAACCAAAAGGAGCCAGAAACACGCTGGTAAAAATATTGATAGAAGAAAAAAAAATACTGAATAGATTAATGTTCTCACACAGTGTTAGAATCCATCTTCATGATAAAGGTCGATGTTTATATAGCAATTAAAGTTGTTTTTTAACCTTGATTTACCCAGTGAAGGTTGGTTTAGAGAACACATGCTTCACAATCACGTAATAAAGTGTCTCCTTGGGGAAATGCACTAAGACGAAAATAGTTTTGCACCTAGAGTAGAACAAAACCAGATTGGAACTAGATTGAAAATGTTTGTCCGGGGGGGGGCACTGAAAGGTTCTAGCAGAAACTGTAAATGTTGGCTTGTGTTCTAGAAGACATGGAGGTAAAAGTATGTCTAATTCTGAGGGATCACATTTCCTTCTGTTTGAAGGTTTTTCATGAGGATATCAGAGTGGAGTAATCCTTACTGTAAGAAAGTGTGGGCTCTCGGAGAATCAGGTCAGACAGATACTGTCAGCAGCACAGGAAGACCCGGTGAGAATCTCTGTTCCAGTTGGTTCAAGAAAAGAAACCCAAAACAACCAAAAGACACATACTGTATGGCATTTTTCTGGTGCATGGCTGCTGCTTATCATAGTGGTGACACAGAAGCAGGACTTACAACTATGAGTGTGCAGAGTGGACAATGCATTATGTGAGTATGTGACCAGTTTGTTTGTAGAAAGGCATCTTCTATACAGAGTGAGCTTACCAAGTGAGTACTGCAGAGCTGACATCTGGTCAGCAAAGAAAAAAAGCCATGAGTAAATCTTTTCTCTCTGTTTAAAACTGTTAGTTTTATAATCCATGCATGTACGGTAGTCTCCATCCATGCACACACACACACACAGGATATCCTTGTTCAGTGTTTTGCAGTCCATGCCCACAGTACTGTAAACTGTGCACACTGATTTCCAAATCATTTTTCTCTGCAAAGAACAGGAAGCTGGTGAGTGCAAGACTTCGGCTCTGCTGCCGATATGCAGATGTTAGGCCCAGGTCTGCAGTGTTTCCATCTTGTTGTTTGATAACAGCTCATCTCTTCTTGATCATATGCACTCTCTTAAGTCAAGTAACAGTGTGCAATAGGAAAGTTGCACAGCACAACAGCCCAAGTTTAGACCGGGGGCAAAATTGGTCCTTGAAGGCTAGAAATGCACCAATCGAGGTTTTTCTGATCCAATCTGATGCCAATACCTGGGCTGAGCATATCGGCCGATACCCAATACCGATCCGATACTACTGTTGAATGAATGAACTGTACACTTTGCCATGTGTGCCAAGGTATCAGCCTTGATGTAAACATTTAGCTTTGTTAAAGAAAAGGTAACAAATTAACACAGAGATAAATGTACTTATTTTTATTTATTAACAAATAAAGTGTAGATTTATTATGATATTACAAAAAAAAAAAAAAAAAGACTGGATCGGAATGCTGGATCGACCTCATTCATCTGATATCCAATTCAGCTAATTAATCAATATTTGAGCCGATGTCTGATCTGGGTATTGGATCGGTGCATCAAACAGAGAAACCAGGGCTGTACAGTGCGAGCGTTTTACTCGCATATGCGCCTAAAAATATATTGGTGCGAGTACCGGAAAAAAAATGGGAGCACGCGTGCGAGTATAGATTTCATCCCTCTAATTTACACTTTGCTCCTAAATAAGTCAGGATTGATTTAAAGTGGAAATGAAACTGCCAACCAAACTAAATTTATTAATTTGCCAGTTGAAAAATACATGAAAAATATGAGCAAATAAGAGAAAAACGTAGCGACGTTTTTATGGTCAGGACGCCGCCATGCGGCAGCTTTGAAGTCACCGCGTTGCTCCAGCTCCACATTGAACCATCGGTATCACCAGCTACACAACAACTAACAACCGTAACACAATTTAGAAGATGGACATAATGAAAGGCGAAGCTGAAAGACCAGTCCAGCATCCAGATCCTGTTGCAGATGCTTTCCAGTCCGTAGGCCGCGTGACTAGAGAGGAAACCGGGGCTGATCTGTAGCGGAGCGGGTTGTCTTCACCTGTGGGAGCGGCTTCAGCGCATCCAGGCTGCAGGATAGTGAGGGAGAGTGCCACGTCTGGTATAACGGGACCTGCCGCTGATTACGGGGAGTCCCGGATAGACTCATGTCAGAGAAACCTGCTGCAGAGCTGTTCCGATCATCGGACTGTAGCGAAGCGATTTATGCGTGTTGCCAATTGAGGTGTTTCTAATAACCCCGGCTTTACACCTGGTCCGTGACGTGAGCGCAGCGCAGCTTTGCTGCGACTTCCTTGGCGCGAGCATTTACACCGTTCACTGTGCGGCCGCGCACCGCACCCGCGGTCGCACCAGCTGTTGTTAGATTCGTGACATCACGGAATCATCAGAAGGCTGCTAGATCGCCTGTGATTCTCATCCACATGGTTCATTTTGTCCACATGTTCATGCGTCATGGTTTCTAATTTCACTGTAACCTTGTGGACACGGAGATGCTGTCATGTTCAGGTAGCTCAGCAGTTTAAAAGCTGCACAGCTTTTGTTTAGGAAGTTACCGGATATTTTACGCTGAACCTGTGTCTGACTTCCTGTCTGGTTCGATCTGAACTACTGATATTAACGCGGTGTCGGTGCGTGGAGCGTCAAAAATAGAGCTGGCGCGTATCTGTAGCGCAGCGGCGCGGCACGCCGGAGCGACGACTGACCGCTCACGCGCCGCGGCGTGATCAATATGTTTCAAACCATTGATTACATGGGCGCGATCCGGTGCGCATGGCACGCCGCTGCGCTGCGCTCACGTCACGGACCAGGTGTGAAGACGGGTAAGAGGCTTAAAGAGGAACGGAGTTGGTGAATTACGCAGCGATGTTTGTAAGGACCGATACCGCAGATACCGATACCGGTAAACGGAGCTCCGCTGGTGATATTAAAAACACTCAGAGCAGCTTCAGGCTTTCCTCTGCGGGCCTCTAGTTTACCAGACTCCAAGTCTTCAGATCATTTTCCTCATTTTCTCTATAAAATGTTCACACATGATCAGGAGTCAGAGGTTTCCTCTTCAGAGCCAAACCAACCAAACTGGTGACGTCAAAGCTTAGCTTTGCAAGCGTCTTTGTGGGCTTTAAATAATAATGATAATAAATAATCATGATTATTATCATCATCACCATCATCATCATATTAATAATAATACATCTGGGAGATTTTCTGATTGAAGGTGATGTTTGGTTACAGCTGTAATCTAAACCATTAGACGTCTCTTTTACATCGTTAGCATGGCTCGTCCAGCTTTTCTTCCATGTAGTGAAACCAATAATGAGTCTCTGGGTTTTTATGAGAACCTTTGCAGTCATGAGAACAGATATGGGGGGTCACAACACGGCAACTTCTCTCCATATTGCTGTTTAACAAAGATTAAATGAAGAGGTTACCTGCTGCTGACAGTTAAGTATCTGCAGAAGAAGAATCAGGGAGCAGGTGTTATCGCCCCCTACAGTCATAAGTTTTCATGGGTCACAGGTTTTGCTGTAACACCGGTTTGGTGCCCTTTTTAACAACAATGCATAATGCAAAATCAACATCCATACTAAAGCCCACCTGACCCAGACCAACCCCACCCAGACCAAATCCTGCTGTGGACCGCTGGATGGACACAGCCAAGTGTGGCAGGTGACTGGACAACAAAAAACTGTAGGACAGGGAAGTTCTCTGGATTTAAAACTGTTTGTTTCTCTGTGTAATGGATCATTTGGCCTATTGCCTGGGCGAAGGTTATTATTATTAATATTTAAATGTGCTATTTAAGAAAATTCATAGTGCTCCTAAATATTTTCTGTGCTCCTAAATTTTTTTATTTGGGAGCACTAGTGCTCCTAGTGAAAAAGC
>JALJCO010013530.1:0-90994 GCA_023101725.1 Atherinomorus stipes | reverse complement strand
CAGCCTCCCCTCTTGCTACAAGTATGTAGCTCCCGCTGCGCTCTGACTGCTAGCAGCCAAGAGCCTTTGCTAACGGTATCGTCTTCGTCCCCAAAAATAAACGTCATCACCAATCCACCACATCATTGGCTGTTTGGCTTGCCAGAATGCAGTGTCCTGATTGGCTGTTAGTGGCACGACTTTGACTTGTCTTTCAATCCGTAAAAAAGTTTTGTGGTTGTAAGTTTCTGTTTTGTGAGCTCGTAGGTGCAGTGTCGCACACGAGCCCTAGGTGTCGCACTCGTACAGATATTTTTGTGTGGCGAAACGTTTACAGGTACAAATTCAATTTTCACACACACAGAAAAATAAATCACAAATACGAAACTGATCTACATGTTTGCAAATAATATTTCTGCACACAAAGGTTTCTCACACAACCACAAAATGATTCTGTGGGTTCATAACTTTTTTTTACAAGCACGACTTGTTTTATACAACTTCAAAACATTATTTTACATGAAAAATCTTTTTTACACACAAATTGTCTCTGGCATGATTTTGATCCCATAGTGGTGGTTAAACCATGCTACGCTGGTACTAAGAGGCCCAAGAAAATCTCTCCCACACCGTTACACCACCAACAACAACCTGAACCGTTGATACAAGGCAGGATGGATCCATGCTTTCATGTTGTTGACACCAAATTCTGAGCCAACCATCCGAATTTTGTAACAGAAATCGAGACTCATCAGACAAGGCAACATTTCTCAATCTTCTATTGTCCAATGTTGGTGAGTCTGTGGGAATTGTAGCCTCTGTTTCCTGTTCGTAGCTGACAGGAGTGGCACCCGGTGTGGTCCTCTGCTGCTGTAGCCCATCTGCTTCTGGGTTGGATGTGTTGTGCATTCAGAGATGCTCCTCTGCATACTTCGGTTGTAACAAGTGGTCATTTGAATTACTGTTGCTTTTCTATCAGTTTGAACCAGTCTGGCCATTCTCCTCTGACCTCTGGCATCAACAAAGCATTTGTGCCCACAGAACTGCTGCTCACTGGATATTTTCTCTTTTTCTGACCATTTTCTGAAAACCCTAGAAATGGTTGTGCATGAAAGTCCCAGTAGATCAGCAGTTTCTGAAATACTCAGACCAGCTCCATGTGGCACCAACAACCAAGCCACGTTCAAAGTCACTTAAATCACCTTTCTTCCCCATTCTGATGCTCGGTTTGTACTGCAGCAGATCATCTTGACTATGTCTACAAGCCTAAATGCATTGAGTTGCTGCCATGTGATTGGCTGATTAGCAATTTGCGTTAACGAGCAGTTGGACAGGTGTACCTAATAAAGTGGCCGGTGTGTGTATCTCAGCATGATTTAATTCAAATCAAGCCGTTACAATTTCAAGCTATACCATTTAACTTTTGGCCACTTGGAGCGCTAAACCTGTAACGGTGCCAATGTCTCACAGGACTCACGGCAATGACGGGTCATCTGGATTTAAATCACCGGATTTTTCAGGAAAAGGTGGTTAAACAGTAAATACACACCTGTGGCTAAGACTCAAAACATCCAGGGCTGAAGCCCCGGAAAATCACCTAGCGACGCAACTGTCCACTGTTTTTCATTTGCAGTGATCCCTTTGCCTCTTTCTTTTTCTGGCCTGCTCAGACATCACTTTCACCTTTTTTACTTTGTTCCGCCAAGACGGAAATTGATTTGCCAAAATAAAGCTAATTAATCAATCAATCAATCAATGACAAAGCTTCGAGTAATGAGAGCACAAGTAGAGTTTGTCTGTGTTTATAGAGGAAGTGCCGAAAAGCAAGTTGCTTTACGGCACTTTCATTGACGGCCCAAAGCTTCTCCAAAGTTCCGATGTCTGGTTTCTGCAGAGGGCAGCCCGCTAAGTGTGCTGACACGCGTCAGTCACTATATATTTGCCCCAAAAAATCATTTAATACTACTCATGTTAGGCTTAATATCAGCGTCAAAAGTTACACGGTACAACTTTAAATACTTTATTGTAATTGTGTTATCCCCAATACATCTGCTACAAAGCATGATATTTAGGTTCATGAGGCCAACAACATATTGTACTAAGTGCTACCCCTCAGTCTATTATGCTGAATTGCTCATTCTGTCTCTCAGCAGTTATACAAATTAGAGGCCACTTGTAACAAAAGGAGGGACTCATGGGACATACAGTACATGAACATTTAACTCATGGTGCACTATAGAACAAGAGGGTGTCTCAAAGCACGATGGGAAATATGTAAAATAAGCCCATCTCCCAGGAACAGGTGTATTCAGGTGTTGTACACATCCAGAAAAACCAAGTACATAGTACTTGATTAGACAACTATGTGGGTAAAAAGTACAGAAAATTCTAAAAGTTTTTTTTATTCGCGGGGACCGGCCAAATGTCCTCTACAAATGCCCTCACAATGACGAAAGTCAGCTCTGTTTTTTCTGTAGCACTCTTTTTAGTGCTTTCTAAAGGCACCATATTTTTTGTGCAATAACCCTTACATCAGGAATGTGTGATGTCTGTCTTTGTGTTTTTGTGACATATGCGTTGTAGAGCTGTCGGCAAGATTTCACTGCTGTAATGTACGTAGCAAATAAAGTCTGATTCTCATTCTGGTTCTGACAATGTGGTGTTTTGTCAGGGGCTGGTCCACAACGATGTAAACACATGCCCACTCACACACCCACACGTAAAACCACCAATGTTGTTGTTGTTTGCTGTTTTCACATTTTGTCTGTCTACAGTAGTCACTGTATTTTTCTTTTTGCAAAATAAAAAGAATCACTCAATTCCACAAACAGCATAAAGCTGAATAACAGAAGAATAAAGCAGAAATGAAAATAAATTATAATAAAATCAAAAAAGTAAAGAAATAATAAAAAAAAATCAGGTGAAACCTGTAAAGGCTATACAGAAAAGCAAGTCTGAAGGAGTCATTTAGATAAGATCAGTGAATTTATTGACCTAATCTCTTCAGACAGCTCATTTCACAACTTTGTCGGCCTCACAGTGAAAGCTGTGTCACCTCTGGGTTTGAACCATGTTTTAGGAGCAGCAAGAATTCAATGCTGGAGGATCTCAGAGAAAAAGACCGGGAGGTCAGATATGTGATTTAAAACAGTCTTTTTCTCCGCAAATTTACATTCATGTGCTTCAGGTCATTGTTCCCTTCACATAAAATTTAGTTTTCTGTCACCAAGAAACACGTTTCTCTCTAAAATGCCTCTTGATAATCTCGCAGTTTTATTACTCCCTTGATACATTCATTGCCAGAGGCAGAACATAATCTCCACGAGGTTTTATTTATTTTTTTGTTTGTTTGTTTGTTTGTTGCCTTATGGGCTTCATTGACTGCATATAAATTCTATGTTCATAAAGCCTTATCCCAGAGAGATAAGTCTTCAATTTTGGCATTTTCTCACCATCTGGTGTCAAAAGAACAGTATGAAGAGGGCAACCCTTGCATCAGCTGACAGAGCTCAAGGTTAGCATTTTGAAACTCCATACTTTAAAGGGACTTGAGGCAGGAATTTGAAAAAAACCAAACATGAATGTCCCTTTTTTTTCATACTAATGGGTGATGAAGCGCTAAATACCAAAAATAACGTTTCCACCCATGTTCCTCTCCGTTGCCTTGAACAGGCTGTGTGCTGCAAAATGCGCTGCAATTCGGTGTCCGAATTTCCCGCGCTGCCCTGCGGACGGACGTCAGATGACGCCATCCGCAGTTTTGATGCAGGAAAAAGACGGTCACGTTAAATAAAAACACTGTAAGCGATAGTTATGGATTATTCTGCCGTCAGAATACGATCTAGATCAACTGAAAGACCACTAAAAATTGTAACTACGAAGAAAAAGCTTAGTAAACAACATTATAGTTTTCCAGCTCTGCCATGCGGACGTGACGTCACATGACGCTACATCCGCTGTTTTGATATAGGACGAAGCCGGTCGCGGTAAATTCAAACACTGTAAGTGATTGTTATGGATTATTCTGCCGTCAGCAAATGATCCAGATCAACTGAAAGACCACGAAAAAGTGTAACTACGGAGAAAAAGGTGAGTAAACAACATTATAGCTTCAGTTTGTGCACGCTCCCGACGGCTGGCCGTGGCTGCAGTTACCGAGCCCCCCCCCCGGCAATTCGCGTTTCCTTTCTTAATCTTACCCCAAATCCCCTTAAAACATTCATCATCATTCAACCCTTAGCAAGCAGTGTTTGCAGTTTTAACTTACCAAACTGCAAGTGAAAATTAAAACAAGCTTGAAAGTTTGTAAAAATAATTATCTTAGTTCTGCAATCAAGTTTAATGAGTCAAAGTCCTACAATTTAACCCTGTACCGCCTCACTATGTAATTTTTTTTCTCTTGTTCATATTTACTGTAATAAGAGTGGTAAATATTCCAGTAGTATAACATGAGCTTCATTATAGTCTTAACCTTGGACATAACACATCTATTTGATGCACCAATGTTAAGGTTTTACAAGAACTGTCTTATTTTTGCGCCTTTCATTCAGTGGTCCGGTCTTATGAAAAATAATGTGCCACATTAGATCATGTGACATTATTTTGTTTGTGCTGTGAAGGGATGACACCCTGCCTTGTACTTTCACCCTAACTCTAACCATTCAGCATGTCATTTTAACCATGAAAATTCATGCACAGATGACATGAAAACTTTGCCAGAAATGGTGCGCTATTTATATGCACTGCCATGAGAACAAGTTGCTTCCTTTCCCTTCATCAGCTAAGGTCTTCTTGGTTGAGTGGGCAGCATATGGTAGAGGCTGAAAACTCCAGATTGCTCTTAAGATGTCTTATGCACAAGTCTTCACATACTATATCATTGTGTTTTGCATTTTATTAGCATTTTAACAGTTTCATCTGGGGGAAAAGAAACTACAATATGATGAAAAAGGGTATTTCAGTACCTGTGGAATTGCTGCTTATCTTAATAATAACACTATTTCTGATTCTCCTAGACAACTGCTGTGTGAAAAATAAAACTGAGTCAACCAGCCCATAAAGCCTTTACTGTATTCACTGGTTAAAGTAGGCCAAATGAACACTGAAAATTTAATACAGCTATTTAAGCTGAAGTCACAAGATATTTCGGATTCTGCGTTTACAGGTCAGGGTTGTCAGTCAAACCAATTCTGAAAGAACTTCCAAGCAATTATACAAAATTTCTTGAGAAGAAATGAATAAATATCGCATCTTAAGTAGCTTTTTATACGAGAGCTGGGAGAAATCACCAAAAACCATCCAATTATGAAGTAACACTAACATCTGCTGTTGTACAAAGGAAGCAGACAACAGGTGGAAATGAGGGGCAATTAGCAAGACAATCCCTATAAAGCAATGGTCGAGGTAAACTGAGATGGTGTCTGCAACCCACAGAAATTGTTTGGTCCTCACCAGAGAACACCAGGATTGGCAGATTCACCACTGGCGCACTGTGCTCTTCACGGATGAGAGCAGGTTCATACTGAACATACAGTATGACAGATGTGACAGAGTCTGGAGACTGTGGAAAATGTTCTATAATATCTTCCAGCATGACCAGTTTAGCAGTAGGTCAGAGGTAATCTGGGGAGGCATATCCCTGGAAGGCTGTACAGACCTCCACGTTCCAGCCAGATACATGACTACCAGTGGGTACTGGGATGAGCTCTTCAGAGCCTTTAGCTGCATTTGGACAGAGCAGTTCTACAAAAGCAGTTCAAAGAACTGCTCACCTGGAATTTGGTTCTGTTAACTACCGCCCTCCAGGGGAACGGTTTCATTTTGCATTCGCACATAAGTCAGGAACCTTCATAGGGACTGATACGACACAACCGTCTGTGACAGTGACGTGTTACTTTTGCGCCCCAACAAAATAAAACAAAACCTGCAAAAATTAGAAATAGAAGACAACGCCACTGTTTTCATGGTCTGCATGACGGATTTATTAACCATGAAGGATTGCATCAAGTCGAACATCGAGGCTGGAAGGGCAGAGAAACAGCCAGGAGAAGAAGAATCAAGTGGCAGGAGATACTTCGTTTTATCGAGGAAGAAAGAAGCAACGCAGATAAAGGAGACAACATAGTTTAACTTTTTAAACATGTGCCGGTTGAATCCGTGTCGTATCTGTAAACATTTAAGAAGTTATTCTGTTATTCTGTTTCTGGCGACAAAATACTAAACACCTTTGTCATATTGGTTCCTATGGAACCATTTTAGACCCTGCCTCAGAGTAGGATCTGAAATGGTTTTAAGAACTGAGGGGGGTGCTCCTTAGTTCCTATCTGTCCGAATGTGTAAAAAAATGGCCTGAAAAGGTAATAGGAAACTCAAAAGGTTCCTATGTGAATGCCCCTACTGTCAGACCATGCTGCTGCAGTGGAACCTGGGTTCTTTCTGATGAAGGGAAATGCTACTGTCATTAATGATTTGATTTTTCATTGATCATTCTTATTTTATTTTGTTCTCAACTCATTCCATTATGTTATGAATTAATATTTTCAGCTAAAATATTTAATTTGTAAAGATAAAACTGTTGCTTCGGTGTTCCTTTTATTTTTTTTAACCAGTGTACTTTGAATTCTCTGAAGCGATAGGCAAATAAGTGCCTTTACAGAAGAAAGAAGATCATTTCTTTCTATAATACAGTACCTATCAGAGACAACTTTCAAATCAATGTTTATTTACCTTAATTCTGCCATGATAACTGAGGTTAATGTGGATAAATATGACCAGCTGAGTGGAAATTTGAGTCACTTTTTTGTTATTTTCACGGCCAACCTTACAAAAAATGTTATTTTATCATTTATAACTTATTAATACAATGCATCTATATCATAGCTTACTTATATGACAGCCTCTGTGTGATATGTGATAAGATTGCATTAGATGAAGCATCCAAAGCACCTTATGAGGAATATTTATTGGACATGTAGTTTCAATGCTGCAGACATCAAAGCTCAGTTTAACTACTATATTTGGACTCTCATTGCAGTCCATTCAAATGTTCTCCCAGCACTTCTCCTTGAGTCAGGGACATTTTCCAATAAGGTCAAGGAAAAGAGCTTAAGAAAAGATAAAGAGGTACATTTCTTTTAAACTATGCAACTGTACTCTGGGTCCGCTCTCTCATCTTGCTTCAGTGTCTTCTGGATGTTTTCTATTCTCCTTTAATCCAATGTTGGAATGTGTTCCTTTCTGATGTAATTATTTTAGCCTACTGTCAAGACATAACAGGATTTTCTGTCTTAGAGCAATTTTAGATGGAGAATTTCAAGTTTTCCTGCTCCGCTTGATCTTTCTTTGAACGAGTGTGCACTATGAGATTCTTTTCTGTTTCATGGATGTGAGGCATGGCATCTCATAAATCACCCTTCACTTCTCTTTTCTTTCTCGATTTTGAACCTGAGGGGGTGTGCTGCAGCCTGGTGCAGTTTGATGTGGGGTTTTATAAGGAATGGCTCGGATGTATTCCATTTTCCTTTGTATGCTGTAATACTGTGGTTATGGGAAGTGTGACCCCGCTGATATGCGTAGGATAGGATGTCTGACATTGCTGAAAGAAAGCTTGACCATAACAAGTGGTACTTTTGCAGGTATGGAATATTCCCACTTTGTTGAATGCTTTTCTGCACTTGCTTTTATATTTTTGAAGAGCATCAATGTAAAATGAAAGCATTTCTCTATATGTATTGCACACAAAGACAACTGTTTTAGCAAAATATGTTTTAGATATGAGCTTCTTTTTGCTTTTCTTTCTTAGCTTACTGAAAGCAAATTCCTGCAACCATACAGAATTTATGTGAACTGTGAGTTTCCTGTCTTAATTAGGACAAAACAAAATTCTGTTTATATCAACCAAGCCCTGAAACTCCCTCTCCTGACTCGGTTTTCATTTCCAGCAGCTTTATAAGTGTTCTAAGCAAAAAGCATAGTGCTGATACACAGGCTAGGGGTGGAGGAGACCAGGGAAAGGAAACGGTTTGCTGTCTATTTTTCCACACTTTTCATCAATTGAATTAGATAGTTACCCAATTTCTTCCAACTTTCATTGATGATAACAACAATTCCTGAGGTTTAAATGTGGTGCTAACGAAGTTGTTAAGGCCATAAAATTCGGCTCTATGCAGATTTGTGGTTTTGTACCTGTTTGTACATGACAGTGATGGAGCAGTACTTAAAATAGTGATGATGTACAATTATTCACAATAAAAAAACAAAACAAAAAAAAAAACTATTGTCACTAATGTCACTTTCTTTCATATGAAAGAATTACAGACATTCTAGAGATGCTCTGAGTTTTGTATGTCATGCTCATCCAAACAAAGTTGACGGACAGGGTTACCCTGCATGTGCAAGGTGAAATGAATCCATCGATAAAGGAAATTCCAATCAAGTGCCTCAGGAAGTTGTTCAATGACTCACTGACAGGGATAACATCAGAAGTACAGAAAAGCAGAGGAATGGCTCAGGAGGATCAAAAAATCTGAGTTCCCAGGGAATTTCAAAGCATGGCTTTACCAACATGGATTGCTGCCAAAACTCATGTAGCTGTTGACGGTGTATGACTTCCCTGTGACAAGCATTGAAGGAGTGGAGAGGAAGATCAACAAGTACCTCTGAAGGTGGCTGGGAATCCACCCAAGTTTCATATCAACAGGCCTATGTATAAGATCAGGGCAGCTCCAACTTCCTCTTTCATCTGAAGTGGAGGAATTTAATGGCATATGCCACACCTGGGTGAAATTGAGTCTTCCCCCACAGTCCCATGAGTTGGACAAGTGGGCAGAAGCATTTTCTTGCTGACCCAGTCATTCTCTGAATGTGGCAGCACTGACTTTAGCTTAGCTTAGCATAATTGCTGTAATCTGGCGTTTCCAACGAGCACCACTTGGCGAAAGTGAACAAATTAACTCGAGATTTTACTCCAAATACATTTCGTGACCTGCACATTCTGATTGAGTACAAATGACAAGCTAATTTCACATCAAAGGACTGACTAGGTGGCCTTCAATAGGGGAACTACATGCCGCAGAAGTACAGGCGAATCACAGGTGAACCACTGCAGATAGTAGCAAAGGCAGCACGCATGCGCATCATCCAGTAGCAACCCTGTTTATGGAAGTTGGGGATGCTGCACATGAATTCCGCCTAGTCAGTCCTTTGATGTGAAACTAATTGCCCGGTGTCTTTCACACTCATGGTAACTTCAAAAGTCATACAAAACATTTCAGAATTGTCAAAAACAAAACATGAATAGCAAAGCCCATAATACAAATTTGGTAGCAAACATAAAAGATTAAATTCCTGCTGAATATGTATTTCCCATGAGGCTTTGTACAATTGGTCCTATTTGATTTAAATTGGTTAGTGTGTTGAGTTGAACTAACTTAATATAAACTTAATTCAATCACTTGTTAACAAGTGAAAATAATTCAACTAAAATAATTGAACAATTGTGTTGATTGCACATGGACTGAATCAGTGGAAGCTGGTATCACCAACCTTAAGAAAATTATGTTCTGCTATGTTATGATATTGTATTCTCAAATATCATCTTATAAGAACCTGTAACTTGGAGAATCCTGAAACTTGCTTTGCTGAGAATGATAAATTGGCATAGAACGGGTGAATCTTAATAGCATGAGAGCATTAGCAGTTATCCACAGGTGTCACCAGATTAAAAAAAATCTTAATGGTCTCTGCCCTAAAACTGGGGCTGTGCGGAATATTTATATGATTTCGCAATATGATATTTACATGAAAGAGATATGATATTTACACATATCATTATATCGCATTATTGGTTGTGCATATTTTTTTACTTTATCTTTTTCATAATGACTCGACTGCACCTCCACTGACTACAAAGGGGTCACCTGATTATTTAAATGGGGTGGGAAAAATATAGATACACTTAAATACCGCGATATTTTCATATGCCGATACCATATCTATAATACCCTGTATCGATCTATTTTACGAATTAAATCTCACAAGATATCACCGTTTTGTTAAGCAATCTAATGAAATTTCACGAAATACCGCAAGATTTTGAAACAGAACGATAAAATCTCACGGTATTTTGTGAAATCTCATGAAGTTTTGTAACAAAACGATGACATCGTGCGAGATTTCATGAGTAAAGTAGATAAATACCACATTTTTAAATATAGATATGGTATCAGCATATGAAAATATTGCGATATTTCAGTGTATCAATACTTTTTCCCACCCCTATTTTTTAAAGGTACAGTAGAGTCCGAAGTTCCCTCCCTGAATATAAACGTTAGACTTCTGCAAGTGAAATCCGTCTCAATCCGCGCCTTTGGGCCTCAACTCGTGTGCAGTGGTGCGTTTGAATGCAACTCTCTCTCCCCCGTAATTCGCTCTTTCGTTTTGTTTTGGTGTGTTCGGGACGTTTCTGGGTGAAGATTTCTTTTTATATCGCCAGCCAATGACAGCGACGAGCAGACGCCAGTCACTCGAACTCTCAAAGAAAAAAAAAGAGAAAGAAAACGGCGGATGCACCGAAGAAAAGGTAAGAGCTTGAGATAGTGCACGTTGGAAAACCAGGGTTAATATTAGTTTGGCTTTTACCCACTTCTCAGCTCTGAAGGAGGGGCTTGAAGCTGAATAGGCTGATAGAACGTGGTGGCCATTAGCCTGAGAGGGAGGGGCGCACAATTTGAATACTGTTGTTTGCAAACAGAAACACAGCAGGGACTTTGGACTCTACCTTTAAACTGTCTGGAAGACAATCCTCCCCAAGAATTTTACAAAGAAATCATAAAAAACAGCCAGCTATCTTTAATTACTTTGATTTAACAAACATTTCTAACCAGTGCTTTGTCAGTTCCATCACTGCAGTGGAGCGATACCTTTACGCTAAACATGTTTCAATACTAAAAAACATGTATTTGATATGAAATGAAACTTTCAAACAAATTAAGGGTAAAAATACCGGTATGTATTGTATATCGTCATCTAAAATAAATTTATCGTGATATGATATTTGGTCCATTTTGCCTAGCCCTACCTAAAACATGTACAGTATAAGCATCCCACTTTGCTTAATTGCTGTTCTGACATCTCTGTTGATGTGAACTCCTTGCTGCAAGTAAACCTTTTGTAACCAAGTCTGTCTTTGCTCGTTACAGTCTGAGTGGATTTTTTAACAAAGGGAATTAAACATGATTCATATTTGTACTCTAGGTATCCAATTATTTTTTAGAGTTCAACCCCATTTTGATTCACCTGGACCGCTCATCACCAAGTGCCTTTTCAGGAAAAACCAAGATGAAAAGTTCTAGGAGTTAAACTAAATGTCATTCTGCACTGCATTCCCATGCATTTCCCTCATGCATATTTATGCAAAACACATTCATGTTACATTTAAAACAAAAAAGCAACCACAAAGATTAGGATTTTTATCTAATTTTTTATGAATATCTACTTCACAATTCACACTCTCTGAAGTTGTTACTAAATTTGTTTAACAATCACATCCATGCAAATTGTTATTTTATTACTGTTGCTGCTAGCAAGAGCTTTATTCATGCCCTGGATTACAAGCATAAGAATAAAATACTGTATGGTCGATTATTTGTAAAAGGTTTTAGTTCAGTGCTGTTGGGGGCCTGTACTCATGGTGAAACATTCAATAGAAGAATACTGCACAGCCACTGTGCTTTAGTCATTATGATATTCAATTAGACAGGGGAGCTAAGATGATGCTAAAAATAATGATGAGCTGAAAGAGACAATCAGTAAACTTCAATACCCACATTTTCCTCTGCTAGACTGCTGCTTCTGTACCTCAGACAGCCGCGAGTGTATAGGTGATTATTTTAGTCTGAGCAGACAGATGAGTCATTGTGTTATTGTGATATTCCTCAGCGAGGCTGTGGGATGTGGCAGGATATGAATTTCAGAGTAATCATCTTTGTCATAATAGAGTCAAAGAGGCTGTTCATGGCCCTTGATCACAACTGGAGAATCAAATGGAAAAGACACACCAACTTTATACCCTTTGTGAAAATAGCCAAAGCACCCACCCACTCAGGGGAACAAAAAAAAAAAAAAAAAAAAAAAAGGAAGGAAGGCATTGAGGGAGGCATGCACAGAGGGATCTCTTGATTTGTAGTCCATATACCGTATATCATAATTTTTCTGTTTGCCATGATTCTCCAACCCTTTTACTTCTTCTTACTATGATTCCACACTCATAAAATTACATTAATACTAGTCAAAATGCTTGTTTAGAAATTAACTGTCTCCTCTTTTGTGATATTTTGCAACTGTGCAGCTGCACATTGGTTGTGCAAATTTATCAATTGTTGTACAGCTGGAGAGAACAGCATGCTAATAGTAACATTAATCTTTGTGCCTGGAGCCAATTAGAAGAGGGGGGAAAAAGCTGGTCTGAACTCCACTTCCCACTCTCAGGATATCCCCTGCTGGACTCCAGCGCCTTTTGTAAGCTGCCAAATCCAGAAGCTTTGAATCACCCCCCAGATGTTGCTTCAAGAGTCTCAGAATGAGACCAGCTGCATCTCTGGGGCAGCGAATGTGAGACAGTAAAAACAAAAACATTTGCGTAGCAATTTTATGGAACACATGTTCAAGCTGTCGTTTCAAGGCTTGTCAGACTCAAAGTATTGCACTGCGACAAGAATCCTTTGTCATAGATTTGGGGAATAAATGTTAATGTGCTCCAAAAAGCCACTTTGGGTTCATATAGTTT
Organism: Atherinomorus stipes; assembly: GCA_023101725.1. NCBI lineage: Eukaryota > Metazoa > Chordata > Actinopteri > Atheriniformes > Atherinidae > Atherinomorus > Atherinomorus stipes. The sequence continues at coordinate 78,231 of JALJCO010013530.1, read as the reverse complement.
AGGACCATGTTCAGTAACAGCAAGTGCTCTTTATTTTTTTATTTTATGTTCAGTAGCTGTTTGCATCTATTTATGTATTTATTAAGGAAATTCCACAATGAAGTAGTTTTTCTGTTTTTTTTGACCAATAATTAATGTTTTGATATTTCTTCATTTTTCTTCTACTTTCAACTCAACCCAGTGTTTTGTACTATTCCCTTTAAAAACCTTCAGTACGGTCTAATTTATGCTGAGAAAACTTCTCTATGCTTAAAATAACAGTCTGGCTTCTGACTTTTTAACTTTGTTACGAATCCATGTCTCCCACTATCACACAGCCACTTAGTAAGCAGCGTCCTGATGGTGCAGTCATATCTGTGAGAGATGAACAAAGACTGCAAACTGATTTATGTGAACGAGCCTCTGATGGGTAGATCAAAACATTTGAAAGTGTGTTTCAGCAGAGAGAAAGGGACAGCAGGAAATCTGACCTTTTTCTTCAAAGAATTTTACAACCAATAAAACTTGGAACTGATACTGCATCAAGTATTTTAATTAATGCATTAAACTTTCTACTATTGTTCAGATTAATAAAGATATAACATTCACTGTTGTATCATATTGCTGGAGTTCCTGTCTGTACGACCGAGAGGACCTCATTTCTCCCCTCTTTGTAATTTTCTGTTGTTTCCTGTATTGTTTCTGGTTTGTTAACCATCACTTTGAATCGATACTCTTTGTTTCTGACCACATTTAACCTTTCAAGTAGAGACTATGTTTCGGCACTTCAATCTAAAAACATCCTTAAATCCAGGAAGAAAAAGCTCCACGGTTAAATGGTCAAAATTAATGCAGCAAGTCTCTTTATCCTTATCTAATTTAGCCTCGGGCCACAAGGATTTTCAAAAGCATCAACAGCAATATATATATATATTTTTTTATTTATATTTTTTTTTTTTTCGCTTTTGCCAAACTGAAAAAGCAAAACGAGACAGTGTCATAACAATGAGTCAGGGATTTTGATGTTGTAAACATTTCTGAAAGTTCCCCTGTTTTATCTTGTTCCACAAGAAGCACAGCAAATAGCAGCCCTGCATCTGTTCAGGTCACATGTAGTGCTGCTGCTTGCATAATGAATGTGGCATGACTACAAATCTCATAAATGTTATTTGTTGCGTTTTAGAACAAGCCAGTCAGCAAGGTTTGTCTGATTGGGAAGAGGTGAAATGGCATTGTTGAAAATTCGGGAAGCTTTCGAGACCTCTCAGCCACAGCAAATTGTTGACTTTAAAACAAAACATTTAAGAATGTACAAACAATTAGTAGATCATAAAAGTTACATCTTCTATTCAAAATAAAGGAAGTACATGAATGATCGTGTGTTTGCTTCCTATTTTGGATATACTCGGTTTCTATGTGCTGATGCTGCTCCAGTGTTTATTTTTTTTGTACTGTGACAATTGAATAAACAAAAGGGGGAAAAAAGAAAAAAAGCATTGTGATGTTGCTGTTCCCGTGTAAGAGAAAGATAATGACAAGCTAAGAATTAAAGGAGTCCCCTAACTCTCTTCTAACAGCTGTGATTAATCTTTAATAGTGTCAAAAATGATTCCCAGAGTTAATTTGCCAATTTTATATTCATTATTCATCATCTGCCTTTGTCTATTTGCCTTCACTGCTGTTACAGATGTCTGAATCAAAGGAGAAACAGAATGTGATTTATGTCATTATCATATTTAAAGCTGTATGATTTTATTTTCCAAACGTCTTTCTTTTCATTCAGACGCTCATGTCTGACACTAGACTAGTCACTCCGGACTATTCTGCTCATTACTGTTACTGTATTTCATGATGATGAAGCATTGGCTCGCCTTATTGATATAATTTTTCTAAGTCATAACTTAAATAATTGGTATGTACCAGTAAAATGAATATAAACTGTTAATAATAAAAAAAAAAAAAACTTCAGGGGGTTAAAGCCTTAGAAAAAAATAAGGCTTTTGTATAAACACATTTATTATTTTATTATGTATTCTTTTATGATCTGAATGCAAATTTACAAACATAAAAAATACAAATACAAAGTTATACATTTAAATTCATACACATAGAAAAACATTTCAGGAAAGAAAATCAAGGCTTATCCTTGATAATAATCCTTATAATTTGTGAAATCATCATGGGAACTTGTAACTGTTTAAGTGTACTTGTTAATCTGTATACATTGGCTCATTACTGGTTGTTTGTCTGATTTTATCTTACTCTTGTGATTTCATCTGAAATATGTCTCTCTTGTTAAAGGGACATTGGGTTTCAATATAATCACCTACATAAGATAAGATTAAAAACATGTTCAATTTTCTGAATAATCTCAGCAGCGTTTGGTTAACTGGAAAGCTTATCGTGTATATTGCTTCAGTTACAATAAAAAAGGTTACATGTTTATGATTTTAACCATCATAACTTGAGAGTATGGGACTTAAACTGTATGTGTACATTGATCAGTTCTTGGAAAATATTTGTTTCACAACGTGCAGGTATTTTACTTATTTTCTAAACTAAACTGGAAAAAAAACATATAGGGTACAAAAAAAAAACAGATAAAATAATGTTTAACTTTCTAAGTTTCTGAAGTAACAAAGGTATTAAAAAGTACTATTGAACCTATTTAAGACCTTTTTGACAGCAGGAATCTTAAATTATTACGATATAGTTATATTTAGATTTAAATGCTCTTGTTTTATCTTCATCAGGCTAATATACATTTATTGATCTTACTATTACAGAAAACCGCCCAAAAAACTTTTCCATTCGGAATCATATAAATTTTTTGTATTTCTTGGCGAAATTAATAAAGTTTAAAAAGTTCTCGATTCCGGTTTGACTAAAAGGGGCGGGGCTAACGGGCTGAACCAACGAATCACGTGATGTTTTCGTCTTAACTACACAATGAAGTAGACAAGTTACAATTGCTTCGCTCAGCTGACGTTATGGACACAGTACAATCTGGATAACTTTGTTGAGGCGTCAACTTTGAGTCCGAAAGTGAAGTTTCCCATAAGTCAGGTGTGTTTATTTTCAGTTTCTTTGGACATGATTTATTCGCGTGGCAGCGTAACTAACTTGTTGTAAACTAGCGACATGATGTTAGCCTCTTTTGTTGAAATTTACATCCCCCAAAGTCTTGTTTTCCCCCCTTCCTGTTTACACCACAGACCTAATTCCATCCAAATTATTGTCATGTCAGAGTCCCAGCTCTCTGGCTTTTTCACCGAGTCTTGCTCAGCTCCTTTTTGTGAATTTTTTTTCTCATCAAGGTATACAAACCGCTGTGACAGCTGTCACGCTTTAAGACATTGTGTTTTTTGTCTAAATCTATAGAGTTTGCCGAGCTTCAACGATGGTGCAGCAGTACCAGTCCCCTGTTCGGGTCTACAAGCACCCTTTTGAGCTGATAATGGCGGTGAGTGGTGCGGTTATGTCCAGCCATCTTAGCTTCACACACTGATGGATGTGTGCGAGTAAATCAGACTAAAGTCTGCCTCTTGGGTTTATTACTTTAATTATATAGTTAGTCTTGCTTTGAATTTAGTTGTTTCCCATGTTATGACAAATAAAGGAGTCTAAGTAATCAGTCTCTCTCTTTTGGTATATCTCATTAGCACTGTCCAAGCTGTGTGAGAGTAGCTAAGTAAACTTTTGTTAAACCTTGAATATCCATGCAATATATTTATAGCTATATATTACTAGTGCACATTTAGAGTATACGTAGCTCATTAAAACAGCCTTATTTCCTTTCCACTTGATGCTTGAGGCCAAGAGTTTTAGAAGGAGTCATTTTGTTTGACTGTAATTAGCTTTTGAGCACGAAGTATAGCTTAAATTACTGGGCTGAATATTGCACTCACAGCCATGGCCAGTTGACTAACTGTAGATGATGTAAGGCTTAGATAAGAAAAGGTCATGACAGAATTTATCAGCAGAAGTGTCTCTCGCTGTATTAATGTAACTCACGATAGATTTTAGTTTTACTGCAGCAGTATTTAGCAGCTTTAAAAGTGAAAAGGTGAGAAACAGCAGCAGAAGTCCATCTTTCTAAACACCTCACTGCCATATTTAAGAAACAGTTTTATTACTGTCGTCATGTGTTTGCTCCATTCACCTCCAACCTTCAGCTCAGCGCTTAAAAGTCACATAAGATTAGTAACACTGAGTAAAGCAAAAGTAGGACAGATGGAAAATGCATGGTTCTCCAACAGAGGTGGCTGGATTTCACCCCCTCTTAAAGTCTGCTCTCTGTGTTGTGTCTTGTTCTTCTAAGTTATACATTAAGCCAAAGGCTTATGCAACATCCTCATTGTGGAGCAAAGACTGACACTCGTCTTTAAGGCTAAGTTAATTGAATAGTCTGTATGCTTACATTTTCATTTGGGTCAGTTTGATGCTTTCCCATTAAAAACCAGTTACTGTGGGCAATGAAATATGGTAACAAAATAAGCCTTTTGTGAAAATAACAGATGCTGTGAGGAGATTCAGATCTGAACAGCATAAAATTGAGAATCCAGTGTGCAGGCTACCACCTCCGCTCCTCCCATTTATCTTCAAGCTTTCTCATTAGCTCCTGGCTAATCCTGACACTGACAGTTATTACTCCAGCTAACAGTCCTAATCAGTGTCTTGGATATCACTGAATGTGCACCCGTTGACATCACGGTTGTCCTTTTCATGACACCTCTTTATGTCTCTCTAGGCCTTTATGGAAAATAAGAAAGAAGGGTTCCACCAGACTGATGTTTATATGGCTTCACAAGGGTACATGCTAATGCTTTATGCCTGTAGGATTGCATTTAATCAATAGCACCCGAGGATATTAAACACTGTTTATGCTGCACGGCCACATTCACCAGATTATTGGCCCAATGATGTAAAAGATAATAGACTTTGACTCTAAGTGTTCTGGGTCTGCTGAACTTGAAACATTTAAAATATGTCTGTAGCACGGCACCAACCAATGCTGTTAAGAGGGGCGAGATTTTATTTTCTCAGTATATATGTTCACATTAAGATATGTTCATCCTAAGCTATGCTATATTTGCATGCGTATACATTTCTGAAAACCTTGAGAATTCTAAAAGAAAATAGCTGCCTCTTTAAAAGAAAGCTGTTCTTTTCCAGACTTTGAAAATCGTAGTTGAGAACTAGACCTACTCCACTGAATATCAGCTATTATTTTCTGCCTCACAGTGAATATTTGACGTCATTAAGAAACTAAACAGACAGCTTTCCACCTCTTACAGGCCTTGTTTTATTCCTGCCCTTGACTAACTTTTACTGACTTCTTGTCATCCGAAAGGGCACAGCTGCAAGCTCCAAAGACACACAGCTGTTATTGCTCAGTAACTCAGTCAATATTGACAGGTGAGCCCTGGTTAAATTGGCATTGGACAGATGGTCATATGGCTTGGGCAGTAAAACACAGTGATCACTGCTTGTAATAGCTAGAGCAGCTGGAATTTGGCACTGTGCACAAACTGTAAAATAAACAATCAGTGGTGGAGAACCTTGGCCCTCATCCTGCAGGTTTTCCACGTGTCCCTGCTCCTGCACACCTGATTCAAATGAAAAGTCACTGTGCAGGACTTGATAGGCTGTTGGACACCTAGAAAACCTCCAAGACTGTGGCCCTATAGGACCAGGTTTCCCCATCATGGCTCTAAATCCGTCTCCATCCGCATGCATTTTATCATGTTTTGTCTTCCGTTATCATGTTTCGTCTTCCGTTAATGGGACTACAGATGAAAATTAGCTTGGAGGGCTAAATCTGGTATACTTACATGGTGAACCTAATATTAATTAATATACATTCTCCCATTAAAAACAAAAGGAACAAACTACATTTGTGGTAGAGAATTCCTAAATGTATTAAAGGCAAGAAACTTTTTTTCATTAAAATTCTTTCTTTTCAGGCTTATGTGAGGCGGTTCCCAAAGTGCCCTTTGATCCCAGTGTTTGTGGACAGTGAGATCATCAGACAGAGTCAAAATGAAGACGGCTCTGTGGTTGTAACCGAGAGGCGCTGCACGATCGACATTGAGGCCCCTCGACTTCTCAAGCGGGTATTTCTAATTAAACCATAGCGCAAAGGCCATGAAATAATCAAGACAAGTAATCTAATCAGACTATTTGTTCTGACAAATATGAATGCTTATTAAAAATGTGCCAGAGAGTTGTTAATCAGGTAGTATTTTGTGGTATTGTTGCATTTAATTACTGTACAGGGTTGTTTTGTTTAGTCACTGTGTTAAAATGCGTGTGATTAAACTTGAGATTCCACTTTAGCACCAGGAGGAAATATGCAGGGAGCATTTCTGCTTTTAAAAAGTCAAACAGACTTTAACTTTTTTGTTTTCTCTGCTTTAGATTGCTGGTGTAGATTACCTGTACTTCATCCAAAAGAACACACTGAACCACAGGGACAGGACACTCCAGATCGAGGTCCACAATGAGACGTTTTCCAACAGAGTCATTGTCCGTGAATGCTGCAATTACTCGGTGAGCCTGAAAGTCAAATATAACTTGGTGCTCAGGAAGTCAGCAAGAAGTTTATTTTGTTTGTAATTATGCTGAGTGGATAGCACAAATCCTCTCCTAAAGACTTAAAAGGTGATGCATCTATTTTTTTATTTTAGGTTTCTCCCAAAGCACGCTCAAGGCACTAGGGAGCTAATGTCACCAGCTGTTTAAAAGTCAGTGCTGTGTCAGTCATTTAGTCTGATATTTACCATCCTTTATAAAGTTTTCTTGACACAGCCCCTTCTCTTTTTCAACAAAATGTTAATCATGCACTGTGTACGCACATTGTTTTATTACTCAGAGGAGCAAAAATACAATTAGTCCTGTGGAAATTAAAATCTAATATCCATTATTATTCTTTAGGGTTATAGTTGAGCTTTTGTATTTACTTACCATTTTTTTCATATGTGACTGATCTGGAGTTTGTCCTCTCCAGGTTCATCCAGAGAATGAAGACTGGACATGCTTCGAACAAACAGCTAGTCTGGATATTAAGTCCTTTTTTGGATTTGAGAGCACAGCAGAGAAGATAGCAATGAAACAGTATGCTAGCAGCATTAATAAGGTTTGTATCTAAAATTTGGCCGTCTGCAAAAGAAATCTTTTTTCTGATGCAAAACCATTTGTCCAAAAGAATCAGCCTTCAGTATCTTTCTAAAGCCATACCTGGTTCATTAAATTAACTAAAGCTCTTGTCTTTCAATGGCCTAGGGGAAAGAAATAATTGAGTACTACCTCAGAGAGCTGGAGGAAGACGGAGTAACTTACATACCTCGTTGGAGCCCTCCAGCTGAATCTGGCAGGGTTACTGCAAGACACCAGCTGCCACCCCCTTCTATTGCCAGAGCCATCCCAGGGAGCAGTGCCAAGGATGGGCTTCCTGGTAAAGACCAGGCCGGTCCCTCAGAGCCAGTGGCTGGTTCACCTGATGGTCAGTGTGCTCGCTCTCACAATAGTGAAGTACCAAAGAAGCCAACAGAAAATTCTTGAATTAAACATTTACCACTTCAAGATAGGTGTGTAAATAGTGAATTAAAATTTCAGCAGGTTTTACAGCAGCATTGTTGGTAAACATCAAAGCAACATCAGCAAGTATCTCATAAAAAAATCTAACAAAATGATTTACTGTTTTGTCAATCATTTCCATGTTTGTTTAATCATTTTTTACTCCTCTTTCTCTATTTGATGCATGCAGTATGCGCTAACTCTACACTCTAAATGTGTTTTGGCCTGTAGACAAGTTGGATGCTGACTACATCAGACGTTACCTTGGTGATTTAACGCCTCTGCAGGAGAGCTGTCTTATTCGACTGCGACAGTGGTTGCAGGAAACCCACAAGGGCAAGGTCACATAAACACAAATAATGCAGCTTGTGCATTTATGTGCAGCATATACTTATTTCTAACACCCTCCCACAAGCCTTTCTTCTGTGTTGTTCAAGAAGTTTCCACAGTTAAAGCAGTTTAACTGCTCACAGACTACATTTTGGCACAAAATTATTTAGATTTATAGGTAACTTTTATTTGACAGTGAAATTTACTCTGGCTGGAAACTATGAGAACAAGAATTTCAGATGGAGTTGTAAAGCCTTTAAGAACTTTCTTATGCTAAATAGATGTCGAAATTTATTAACAGACATGACCTTGTTGCATACTTTTGGGGATTATTCGCTTGTATTTTTACTGTTTTTATGCTGTAATGATATTCAGACCTTGGAGGGTGAAAAACTTCCTTGCCATCACTCTCATCTTTAGTTCTCTCCACATACTCTCAACGGGTGTCAGGTCTGGACTCTGACTGGGCCTCTGCTCTTCTGTTGTTCTCTGTTGATCATGCCTCAGAGGATACTAAAGACCAGAGTGATGGCAAAGAAGCCTCCCAGCCTCAAACAGTAACAGACCATCACAGAAGGAGAGTGGCCTAAAATCCCAGTGGAGACATGAACATGTTTTTGAAAAAAAAAAAAAAAAATGGAGAGAAAAAAAGCTTAAATGAATCACTAGCATATCTTAGTGATCTTTTGTCAGCTGTTAGTGCCATTTCCAGCCAAAATTCACAATATCTAATATGAGTAACTTTAAGCTGAACTGTGTATTTACTTGTGATAAGTTAAGTAAACATTTTGTGTTGGTGAAAGATTTTCCTTTTCATTTATCTGCACAACTATGTCATCACTGAGGTTTTGACCCCTTTTTTGTGTGCAGATTCCAAAGGATCAGCATGTGCTGCGCTTCCTCAGGGCTAGAGATTTCAACATCGACAAAGCCAGGGAGTTTTTGTGCCAGTCGCTGACCTGGAGGAAGCAGCACCAGGTGGATTTCCTGTTAGACACGTGGGAGTGCCCACAGCTGATCCACGATTATTTCACAGGGGGATGGCACCACCATGACAGAGGTACTGAGTAACACTAACTCCACTAAGCATGAACAGGTACTACTTATAAAAAGGGCAGGAGAATTTAGGTTTGTGTATTCCTGTGGTGTTGAGATAATTTGTTAATAATTAACTTCATATGTCATAACTCTTATGATCAAAGATGAGAGATCAGCTGATCCTACAGTTTAGAGTTAAGGCTTTATACTGTGGATATTTGTGGGGTAAATTGATACCTTTAAACATTACAGAGCAAAGATCACACTCATGTTGTAAGTTTGTTTCATATTCAGTGTTTTCCCTCGGTGTTGGCTGACACCAACACAAACACTTAAATGAATGGCAGGGAGATAACATGGAAGAACCCCCCTGCATGTGCTGAAATGAACACAGTAAAAATAATGAGTGTGTGCTTTGATATGTCAGTTTGAGTTTCATACATTTAATTTATACTGCCAGTCAAGAGTTTGGACACACTTTCCCACTGAATCTAATGGGAACTATGTCCAAACTTTTAACCTTCACTCACTCTACAGTCTTGATAAACTGTGGATGTAAATCTCAGAAACCTTAAAAGAAGCACTGCAGAACTTTGGCAGGTTTTTTTCAATGAAGCGCCCCTTATCTTGCATCCTACCTCTACTCTGAGCTCTCTGCAGCGAGTAAAAGTCAGTCCAATGTTAACTCTTTTCTTATCTTTTGCTCTCTTTCTTTTCCTCTCTTCCTCTTTTGCCTGTCTTTGATTTATCTGCCATAATGTGCATTCAAAACCGCCAGTATGTTGATGTTCAGTTGCTAGTTTGTGATGCGGTGCATGTAGAAAAACCTGGTTTTAGCATAATGCAGCATCCTGGGGAGTAAAAGTGAAATCAGTTATGAAGGATCATAAACTCTGTAGCTGTAAAAGGTAGCTCACCCATTATAGTATTACACTGTGAATATATTGCACATGATCATGATAAAATCATTTAAACATAATCTGACAGCAACAGTTATCTATGAAGTTTCGCCATGTTGTGAAACCTCATCAGGGACTAATTTTCCATAAAAGGCTAAAAAGCAAATTTAAAAAAAATAGGAAAGACAAAAGTTCAGCCTCTGAAATGTCCTGATAAAGTAAATAAAGACTGTTTTATTCAATGGAGTCACTCTAAATATGCGTAACCACAGATGTCAGATAAGCTGTAAGATCCGCCAGCAATAACCCCACTTATTATTAGTTTTCAGGTATTTCTGTCTGATTTTCAGGTGTTAGATGTATTTTCAAACGTATGTTCACTGTGTGGTGGATAGGAATATTCACCTGTGTGTATGTGCACGTCTACATGTGTGCAATGAGGCAGAACTCAACCATGAGTGACACAGAGAACATCTGTGACGCGCTGTGGTGTAAATATAATACATAATGTCAGACAAATTTTCTTGTGTAAACGATAAACTTCTTTGTTTTCGGTCCTTGTTTTTGTATTATGTGTTAATTAGATGGTCGTCCTCTGTATGTCTTGCGTCTGGGTCAAATGGACACGAAAGGCTTGGTTCGGGCGTTGGGAGAAGAGATGGTGCTCAGACAGGTGATGTGAGCACATATACAAAATCTGTTAAAATACATTGAACGTGTTCAAAATATTAATGCGACAACTTCATGATTGTCACACAGGTTCTGTCCATCAACGAGGAGGGACTGAGGCGTTGTGAGGAGAACACCAGGGTCTTTGGTCGACCCATAAGGTGCCTAAATATGATTTTTGCAGTGATTTTTATGGGATGCATGTAATGTAGATTCACGTGATGTGTACTTTTCTGTGTGGTGCAGCTGTTGGACATGCCTGCTGGATCTGGAGGGTCTTAATATGCGTCACCTGTGGAGACCGGGAGTCAAGGCTCTGCTGAGAATCATCGAGGTGGTTGAGGCCAATTACCCTGAGACTTTGGGCCGCCTCCTCATAGTGCGCGCACCCAGAGTTTTCCCTGTTCTGTGGACGTTGGTGAGGGCGAATGTCAACATTTGCTTTTGATGTGTCTCCATTAATGTGAATTTAATTATTCGCCTGACTGCGGAGGGATGCATGAAGTTTAAGAGGACAAACAGAAAGATTTCTTTAATAGGTGTTCTGAATAGTCTGTTGGAATCTGACCGTACTGCAGATATGAGCATGGGACAAAGAAGAAAAGAAGAGAAAAAACAGACGAATGAAATATGGAAAAATAAAGATAATTATATCTGTGTGATATGTAGACACATCCCCTGGGAGGCATTTGATTAGTGCTAAAGCAATATGCAGTAGAGCAGGATAATAATACAATTGAATAAAGAAATACAGATGAGAGGTAATTTATGTAAACAGATTTATAATAAAGCATAACAATGAGACTGACTACAGAACACAGATGCTTCCTGGAGATGTGAAAGATACATCTCATTATTGATTAATAGATAATGAAATAACAGTTGGTTATAAAGACAGATATGCATGCTTCAAAACACCATCAACCAGCCAGCCCATTTATTCTTTAGTCATGCATAATTCATTGGATGTGGATTGATTTTTACAGTTCATAAGAAGTGACCCTGCTGCTTCTTGCATGTTCTCTGATGAGCATTGGTGTCTCATTTCCAGGTCAGTCCCCTGATTGATGAGAATACTCGGAAGAAATTCTTTGTTTATGCTGGGAATGACTACCAGGGTCCGGGAGGCTTAGTGGACTACATTGACAGAGAGATCATCCCAGACTTCCTTCGAGGGGACTGCATGGTGAGGTTTTCTGCAATCAATGTTGGTGACAGTGCAGATAGTAATGTATGAGTACATCATGCAATTTGCTTGGGATTTTGGGTTTAAACAAAGTTTTTTATTTCTTTTTATATATAAAAGTGAAGAAGGTATTTACCATATCCATAATACCTATAATATTTAAGTACAAAATGTGATCATTGTATCCTCATTTTGAATTTAAAGCTGCCAGCATGTTTAGACTTTCTTGCTTAAAGGTGTTTTTATTATCATGTCATTTCTTTTTTTAGCATTATTCAACTTTGCCATCACTTTCTGAAGCCATTCCTCAGTTTCATCTCATAAAATCTCGCTTTTATACCAGTTTTAATTTTAAAAAAAGGGGGGTTGAAATCATTTGCAACTCATTGTATTTCATTTACATCTACAGTGATGCATCCTTTTTGGTAACAGTCAACAGATTGCTTAAATTTACTCAAGCATATGGAAACCGCTACTGTAATGCAGGCCTGTTGAGTTAGTCTTTCTGTGTTGTTTTGTGTGGAAGGAATGATGGACAGGAGGAAGCCTGCATCTATTTTTGTTGGATGGGAACAGAATATACACACTGGTCAGACAACAGATGGCTAGCTTCAGTTGAGTCAGACACTGTAAAAAATACCAGGTTATTTTTAGACAAACAGTAAATCAGATTTTTAGTCCATTTCTCTAACGTGCAGCAGCAATTTAACCGATTTGATTTAAAAACTGTCGCTTGACTGAATTAACAGTCCACGAAAACCACCTGCATCTGCTGGCAATATGAGTGTCACTTGAGGCTCGTCAGCATGTGATATGATTGCATTAAAATTTTCAGGCATTGACCTTCAGAACTTTCAACTAAAATATTTCTCATTAACTTGATGAGTGACTCAGCTTCTTATAAAGAGACATTCTGAGCAGCCTTCAACCAATAAACCTCCTGGATTGACAGCAATCCGAATCAAACACGGAACATTTACCTGTACGGCAACTGGTGTCAAACAAGCTGTCACATCTACATTAGAATCACATGTTAAACTTTTTGTTTCTCTTAACTCTCCAGTGTGACATCCCTGAGGGAGGATTAGTCCCTAAATCACTGTACAGGACAGCAGAGCAACTGGAAAGTGAGGAAAACTGCTTGTTGAGTGACTCCATTTATAAGAGTACTAGCATCTTTAAAGGGGCTCCATACGAGGTACAGTCACAACTCTGACCATGTTTTAGGTTAACTTACTGTTTGTTCAAATGTTTGAAAGATGACATTTCGCTTCATTCAACAGCTTTTATGTTCTGTGTAAGGATGCCACCAACTGGAAAATAATCCACATTGCATGCTTGCAGCCTTAGATAAATCATGACAAATGGCTTGCAGTCTGTTGTTCTGTGTTTCTAATCTCCTCACATCCTCATGCAGATGCTGATTGAGATTGCAGAAGCCTCTTCTGTCATCACCTGGGACTTTGATGTGTCTAAAGGAGATGTAATATTTAACATTTACCATTCCAAGAGGGCTCCTCAGCCGCCAAAGAAAGATACTCTAGCAGCACATGGCATCGCATCCCTCGGGGCTGTTAATGCCCAGTTGATAGATAGGAGCTGGGTTCTGGGCCAGGATTACAGCATGGTGGAGAAAGCTCTCGTCTGCAGGGAAGGGGAGAGTGTACAGGTGAGAGCAAAAGTAGTAGGGGCGTAAAAAAAAAGGAATGATTTAGATCTATCCAGTGTTTCTGTTGCATCAAAGTGCTTTATTCTGGAAATTCCAATTATTATTATTTATTTCATCTTTTCTTTAAACAGGGCTCCCACATAACCCGCTGGCCTGGTTTCTACATCCTCCAGTGGCGTTTCCACAGCTCTGGAGCCTGCGCTGCCTCCAGCCTGCCTCGGGTGGATGATGTGTTGGCCTCCCTGCAGGTCTCCTCACACAAGTGCAAGATAATGTACTACACCGAAGTGCTGGCGTCGCATGACTTCAGGTTCGTTTATTCATTCTGCAAAGCTTTAAACCTTTCACTTATAAAATGTATAATGTAAACTGTTTCGCTTTTGTGTTAAAGAAATGTAATTTTTTTTGTTGAATGTGACCTGTATTCTGCACAGAGATTTAAAACTTTCCATGAATAATAGATGAGGTGGGGTCAGGGAGCCATATTTGAAAAATTAACATTTTTTTTTTACGTCCCTTTTTTTCCCCAGGGGATCAATGACCAGTCTTGAATCTTGTCAGAGTGGCTTCTCTCAGCTCAGTGGCGCTACAACTTCCTCTAGCCAGTCACATGCCAGCTCCACTATTTCAAGGTAGCATCGGCCCAGCAGGTGTCCAAAGGCAGCAAGGATCAAAACTCCAGACATCCAGCTCTGGATGAACCTACAAAGACACTTGTTTTGAAGTCATTCATAAAAATATAGAAATAAATAAATACATTTAAAAAGATGAACTGAATGTGCCATCTGAAAGCGAGAGAAGTGTGAGTATTTTTTGAGGTGGTTGGTGAAGTTTCAGTGAAGTTTTTACCATGAAAATGCTGTTGCTGATTATGGATTTATTTCATTGGTAATCCTGTGTCCATGAAATATGACAACACATATAATGAAGATGCTTCACAAACAGCAGTTTTAGGCAAGATTAGATGTAACTGATAAACAAAAAGAAGAACATTTACATAATGCAGATTGCACCTGTGCTACTGTGGCTGTCCACTAGATGTCAGTGTACTCTGTGACTAGAGCTGATCAGCTCTGCAGTGTGCTCAGCTCCTGGTTTAGCACACACACACCCTCATTTGGTCTTTAAGGAAATCAGAGGGAGAATTGTTGAAATAAAGAATTTATTGCAGTGTTAAATATTCATGTCTCTAGCGTGCATCTTTGTACCAGATGTTTTGAACAGTGACTGTGATAACGGTGCTGTACTGCAGTAGTGAAGGGACATTATGATAGAGTTAGATTATTTTATTTTTTTTTTCTAAAAATCGGTGAGGAGTAAGTTCTGAAGCCTCTTTTTCAGATGTACAACACATCCCAGATTTCATGATGGTTTATTGTAGCTTGTTTAGATGTAGCTGCTGAGTTGTTTGAAGCAGCTAATTTGAATGCAATATAACACAGCCCCTTGTGATCTGGCGCAGGACCAAGCAGACAGCTGATTTACATAAAACTTTAATTTCCATAAACTTATCAGATGCCTCCAGCTAAAGCTTAATTGAATATTCCTGTGTTTTGTTTGTTGCCTTTTTTTTTTTCTTGGTCTGTAAATTTGTGTCATGTTTCTGCTTCTCAGCACCATTTAGGATCAGGTGGATTGAGTTTTATGTGGGGTTGATTGAATAGAAACCTGACTTCCTGCTGGCACGTCATTGTTAGTAAGATGAAGTGCATTGATTTGCCAGAAGCTAATGACTTGAAACCTTTAGTATCATATAAATAATAGCACCATTCTCCTGATATGGACAATTTGCTGATAAAAACTTTCTTTCTTGAGGCTTAAACACAATGTTTGCAATGTAATATTTGGTTCACAAATTATATATCCTCTCTTAAAGCCACCTTTGGTTTAACTGACAAACTTGTGAGGAGATACAAGCTTGACCTCAAGCACTCTGATGATTAATCATTAAATTCTGACTGAACTTAATATGAATGGCAGTCCAGCACAGCAGCCCTGTGATGCTACACACTGGCACACCGATGCCTTGAGCAAAACACCAATATGCACGCAAACACACTCACTGACGGTGATAACATGGATGCCATATTAGAGGTTCATCATGGTCTCCATCCGACACAATTCCATTTAAAAGGCGGCTTTGTCTAACATCCAATCAGTGTTGTGAGTTGGCTGAAAAGTGAAAGGTAGACAGCTTTTTTATGATAGAAAAGATGTTTATATTTTTTTTAAAAAGTCCCTTCAGATTCGCTCATGATTGGGCGAAATTCTTTCCTCTAAATGTTGCTAAGGATCACCTTTGTGCCATTTGTTCTGCAGATGTTATAAAAACGTAGAATTAAGCTGAAACTTTGACGGACATGAAGCAAGCAGGGAAGTTATTACACTTTATCCTCAAGAGAAGGTGAAAGGTCTTTTACAAACAGGTCAGTTTATTTGACACAAATCAGTCAAAACCAAGGTAATAAACCTTGAGTTACTCCAGAAAAAAGGCCAGCTAAAGAGGAACTATGATAGTTGAACAGCATTCCACGGATAATTCATCAAATAAAAAAATGCTTTTGCATTTTCCTTAAATCAAATACATGTTTGGGACAAACCACTTTTATCTGCAGCTAAACTCGTGTTAACAGCCATTTCATCAGAAGCAAGTTATTCAAGATGTGGATGTTTATCCACTTTTAGTCCAGTGATATAAGAAAACCATTTTTATGTCCTGGTTTTATTTTGTTGCATTGCGTTCAAAATTTCCTCATAAACCGATACTGTCAGCCTCTTAAAGTGCAAGAAAATAATGTGTCTTCACCCTTCAGTTGCAATGCAGTCGAGAGCAGTCGCTTGCAGAAATTTCTCAGGACGGGAGTTCCTCACCGTGCATTTTCAACTTTCCATCACTGTTGCAGCACGCTTGCACTCCTCAGCTCATCAGATAAAAACAAAATTATCTAGAATTTGTCTATGAAGAAAGCAACCTGGAGATTCAATCTGCAGTATTTTACTTAAATCCTGCTTTAACATTCCTCATAGGCCGTGAACTGAGCTACTTTCCCACCACAGTGGCTGGGTGAGTGTGATAGGGAGCAAATTAACATCAGTATAGGATAATACTGCAACCCAGAAGGCTAGATCTCTGCACTCCTTGGTTAAAGCAGCATGCAGGGAGAGGGCTTTACTGTTCACATGCTTCTGAAAGAGTCTCAGGCTTGTTCTTAGATATATAAACATCCCTGTCTTTTAGTGGGATAATTATTGCTGTAAATTATTCTTTACTCTAGAATAACAGACTCTGGCATGAGGTTAGGCAACATGCACTACTTTATTTGCATTTCATAAATAGGAACACAAAAATCCCATGTTGGAGAGGCTGCCTGATTCATACACCCCTTCCTCATACTCTTAAATCTATTTGAAAAAGCTGATAAAGCTTATACTTTAATGGGAGCCAAGGTTGGCCCTAAAGCACAAAGGGTCAGAACTACGTTCAAGCTTCAAATCACTTGTAAACTACTTATCTTTCTACCAATTCTCTCCATCCATCAAATGTAGCAGGGTAAACTGGATTTTTCTAACTGAATTCTATAATGGAGAAGAAATCCTCTCGGACACGAGGTTGTAGAGTTTCAGCGTGTAGTGTGCGGCCTCATTAAAACTTAAGCCGTGTTTCATTTGCTTCCTTCTGACAATCTTGACCTTCCCGCTAATTGAAAAGGCGAGCACTGGATTAGTGCGCTAAATAATTTTTCAAAGGCTTGAAACACTGGGAGAAACTTTATCTGACACGGTGGCTGAACAAGTGTGGATCCAGATTCAGAGAGGCATCTGATTCAGGGTCCTGCCTGTTTAGCTAATCTCATATCAGCCCGGTTGGATTTCATTTTCTAACCTAATGTACAACCGGGCCTGATTAATATGTCCACAAACAAATAGATTCAGTCACATCTATTTATCTCTGATGCTTCATAGTATTTCTCATATATTTCAACATTGATTTTCTTTTTTTTTTTTTTCTTTTTTTCCTCCAACAAGAGACACCATCAATCAGGCTTCAATTTAGGGTATTTTCTGCGTCCTGTCCTCTTTTTCAACAGAGCTCTGCTTAAGTCGTATGTTGTTTTCATCGGTTTCCGAACATCAGGCCCGGTTTTATTTCTCTAGTATTTTCTTGGCTCACTGACTTCCTTAGTTGACATTTCCATCGCTCTCACTCTAAATGGGCAGTGAACTGTGCAGGTCACTACGGGCCTGTCCTGTTTAAATGTTACAGCAGGAACACACTCATTAATTCACTCGCTTGTTTGGGCACAACACCGAGCTTTGCCAGCTTGCATTCTGTTTGGTAATATCACAAAATTGATTGCTTGAGAAAAAAAAAGTTAAATCAGTCAATCTAAGATAGGATCTGTGTACATCAATACAGGATGAGAGCCAGCAGACTAGTAGAAACATATTGCTGTTGGAAAAGCAGTTTTGAAAACAGGCTATACAAACCAATTGGATTTCTTTCTGTGTCTTCAACACAATCTCACTAAAGTTTGTAAAACTGGCACAAAACGTAAATTATTGATTTGTTTCCTGGGAAACCACTTTATCTTTGTGTTCTTTTATTTCCCATATGTGGACATGAAAGTTAAGCAAATTTGGGAATACAGACAGCTTTTACTATTTTAATCTTGATTTATTATTTCAACAAATGGAGGGGACTGATTCGAGAGGCTGAGGGGGTAAGGTAGTGATTTAAAAAGGAGTTACAGTTACATTTAACCCTATTGGCTCTTTTTTTTTTTTTTTTTTTTTTTTGTATTAGAACCTGTAATTTAACCTCTTATGTTAAAGCTAGGGTTGGCAATGTTGGAGAAACAGTTTGAGCAAGCGAAAGTTTAAAAAAAACACACCACCCGAAACCACACCTTCAGAGCGCAGGGATATGTGCGCTGATGTTTTACAAGCAGGTTAACGATATCAGCTGAGTGGATAGCTCGTTAGCTTGATAGTAAACACCTGACAAACCACGTTTTTAAAAGCTTTAATCCACTCACCTCCAACTCCTTCTGCGGTTTAAAAAGTCCACACTGCAAACGTCAACGCCTCCGAGACTTAATCCTTATCTGTTGTTTTTTGGGGTTTTTGGCGCACCAGCAGTTAGGAGTCCGTTAGCTATATTTGTTTACAGTGAGCGGCGCACAGGGGGGACACGTGGGGGACGGAGAGAGGGGAGGGACAGAGACGAGGCATAAAGGCATCGATATGTTCTTTCTATAAGTTGCGAATTACCAATCCCTGCCTTTCGGTGCGAATGGCAGGGATTGGTCAGAGTTTTTACAGAACTGCAGCTCTCACAGAGGTCTGACTTTTGTCTACTGTCAGGATGGAAGGACCATTTCACCCAGTATAACAAAAAGTGTTTGTGAACAGGATTACCAACTCTGGCTTTCATCCAGAAAAAAATAAAAATAAAAATAATGTGAGGAAATACATATTTTAAAATGCAGGAAAGTGGTCTGCGTATATTTAGTCACCCCCTTGCTTTGAAGCACCTAAATAAACTCTGGGGCTCCCAGATACCCTCAGAAGTCACATGATTAGTTAAATGAAGTCCACCTGTTTGCAGTCTAATTGTCACATGATCTCATTATAGATGCATCTGTTCTGAGTCTACAACACCACCGGGCAAGGACAGTGCCAGAGAGGGGGCGTGGGGGGAGCATACATGCATAATGCAGTATGTAAAGTACTTTCGTTTTCTATTCTATATGAGGTTCCATATCAACACTGCCATCATTTATACAGCATCATCTTGCAAACTGCTTATGTGCGTGATATCATTTCTGTCTGATATACTTATATTTTATTAAAAGAATGCAAAAGTAATAAAACCACCAGATGTGACAATGTCACAAAGTCAAATGGCCAATGATGCTCAAGAAACATGGATAAAACATGCAGTTTAGCTCAAAGCAAGTTTTTCCTCATGAATGAAGTATAAGTGTTTTGCTGTAATTAAAAACATACATTTCTGGATCATCCCGAGTTAAGAGCTACTGATAAAATATGAACTTCATTGAATATTTGCTTTTGCAAATTTTGCTACAGTTTTGCCTTATATGACCACTTTGGTCATAAAAATCGAGTCATTATTTCCTAAACAGAGAATTGACTGTTGTTTCTTGTCAGGTCATTATTGTAACTGAACTTTAGTTATAGGGTGCTTTTTTTTTAAGCCACTTCAAATGTTTACATACCCTCCTGTTAAAGAACAACCATGCAGACTTGTTCAGTGACTTCAGTCAAGAAAAGCTGATAATTATGTATTTCACCTGTTCACTAGTAATGTAAAAAAAAAAAAAAAAAAAGCACAAAGCCTCTTCCAGCCCAATAAACAGTATAAAAACATCAATGGATAATAAATGTGTTTTTAAATATTATCAACATTTTTTACATTCTTAGAATATTTAAATAGGTTTGAAATGGCAACAGAGATGAACTGACGGATGTCATCATGAAGTCAGCCACACAAACATGATTTTATAAAGACAATACCCATACCCATTGTCTTAGACTCCTGGTTTTATCCAAGCGCTCCATCTAACGGGTTATGAGATTTCAAGTCCCTAAGAGCTATTTACCACCACAGGTTTGACTGAGAATCTATGACTTCAAATCTGATTAATTTCAGATGCTGCATCATCTGGATGAATGACTATAGGATTCATCGTACACATAATACAAAAAGCAATATCTGTGATTGTATCTAAGCTTATAAGTGTACACCAAGGAATGCACCATTGATTTCAAACAATACAATATTAACAAGGCGGTGTCTTTTTTTTTAAAGACCGAGCACATTACAGCAAGTTAATGCTTGTACCAGAATAGCATGACTCCTCAGTTAATTGACCCATAGATTATTGCAAATCCCTGAGTTTGGGCAAGTAGTGAGGTTATATTTCCTGCAGAGATGAGGATTTAAAGATAGCCTTTACTGAACTTTAATTGTTGTGTTGAACAGAAACTTAACAATGATGAGCACCATCTTGAAGGATAATTACAGCCTCTGTTTTTATTGTTCTCTAAATGGCATTTTATTCAGATTGCTAGAAAAAGACAAAAGCAGACATATTTAGGTATGCAAGAGATAATAACATTTTCAGTTTGGATACCAGAACAACTGACTGATTGATCATGTTAGATTTATCTGCAGTTTTTGATATCACATTTTTTCATTATCTCTTGCTGATTTCTTTTTACATCTCCCTTCTTATACACTGCAAAATTTAGTGGTTTAAAAAAAAAAAACATGAAATTGAGAAGAATCAGACTAAGGGAAATCATCTGTCTATGCAGTAAGATAATTACACTTGGTAAGATTTCTTGAAATAAGAAAAAATATTGAGACTCTACACAGGGAGAAATATAAAAAAAACTCATTTCAAGTCCTTCATTTAGTGAAAAATCCCTCAAAACTATTCTGGTAGCTAATGCTTCTTTTGAGTGTTGTTTTTTCTCATTTTAAAGTAAAAAAAATCTTTAAACAAGATCATTTTTTTCAAATTTGCTAAAAAGCCTTTCTTGTAAGGCAGCATTTCTGAAGGAGCAGCACAACCCCCACCAACCTCCAAACCGCATGTATCTAAATGAAGTTTGGTGAAGGCATCTTTTACCAAGGGTCAAATTGGTTTGGACAACATGGGACTTGAACTTATGATTTTCTGACTCCACCTGCCTCCCCCCCCCCCCCCCCCCCCCCCAGCCAGTTTCAGACGGTTGGATGTGAACCTCGTTCACTAGTTTTCAGTGTTTATCACTTGATAAGAAACTTGAAATGAGTTTTTCACAGCTTGTTTTAAGCAAGTTTCCACTTGTCTAACATCTAGATATTTTTTTCTTATTACAAACTTGTGTATGAACTGGTACGGGAGGTCTTAAAACAAGTTTTTACTGCTAAAATTGGGAGCAAAAGCCACAAAGTGATCTTAAACAGTGTCTTAGTGAGATAATTTACCTTAATATGCAAATAAATAATCTACTTTATTTGATTTACTTACTACACAGCAAATTTTGCAGTGTTAAATCAACACTTATAGAGTTAAATTTAACACTGATTCTTAGTGTATTTGGTCCTTATCAAAATAGTGTTGAATTAACTCTTTCCATAGTGTTGAAATTTCAGAGTAAAATTAACTTATAATTAAGTTAAAATTTAACACTGGCTTACACTGTACAGTGTTAATAGAACTTAACACTGTAGGTTAATAACACTGGATAGAGTTAATCTGATTCTCAGCAGTGTTAAAGAGTTACTCGATTGTGGTGATAAATCAACTCAAACTTGAATACTTTTTGCACCTGTATTGAGTTCGTGGAGGTGTACGCTAAGCGCACAACAAAGTTTTGATAATAACATCCATCCCATCATGAACTGAGCTATGGACTGAGCCACCACTCACGCTCAAAACAGCATCACAGAATGTGTGACAGTTGTGGAGAATAGCTTTTTGCTATGACAGTTGTAAGGTGTGTGCTGGTGCACAGAACAAACTGTAATCTTTAACATCAAGTGCTGATAAACACACAATACACACCGAGGAGACCCAAAGGGATCAAATATCTACTTAACTCGCTGTGCAG
Organism: Atherinomorus stipes; assembly: GCA_023101725.1. NCBI lineage: Eukaryota > Metazoa > Chordata > Actinopteri > Atheriniformes > Atherinidae > Atherinomorus > Atherinomorus stipes. The sequence continues at coordinate 56,258 of JALJCO010013530.1, read as the reverse complement.
GACCAACAGGGAAGTCACAAAGCATGATGGGAAATATTCAACTAAAGAGGGCGGAGTCTTCCTGGGTGCACTTAGTTACACTTGATAGAGTCAGTTATACACTGAAAGAGGAAACTTGTTTTAACTCTGAAAATTTTCACCAGCACTGGTGGTCATTTTACTCCCAATGGTGTTAGAATTACTCTGAAAGAGTTAATAGGATTTAACAACTCAAATTTAACACTGAGGATTTTACTGTGTAGGCTAAAAATAAAAGACATTTTCTCTCAAAACTAGACTAATAATCTTACATATTCTAGTCTTGTCAAGTACATTACTCTCAAATTGAGATAGTTAAGACAGTTTTGCTGAATATAAGAATCTAAGACCTGGTTAAAGAGACTGTTTTTGCAGTGTAGCAGCACTTGGGCACAAGTAAACATGATAATATGCTCGCTACTTGGCTTCACATTTTCAAGGCCTTGCCAGTTTTTTAATGTGGGATCAGGGACTTATGAAAGTGAACAATTAATAACGGTATTAATTATACATAAATTTTACCCACTGTTATTGTGTGTTGTGAAAAAATTCCAGTGTTTGTAGCTCATGCATGAGCAGCTGAAAACACAAACTGGATATTACGAATCTTGTAGCAGGAGTGACAGGAATTGGGTGTTTCCCATGTCAGTTTGTGCATGCCCTGTAGAAACCAGTCCCTCATGGGTAGTACATGGGAGAAAGTCAATACTTTACCTGGACAAATCTGCCAGGTGAAGAGCTGCATCCATCTTCACTCCTCTGATGTGCCAAGCCTTTCTCATTGAACGCATGCTTGCCTTGTTGGGAGCCGGGGGACTGGCAGGAATCCCCTACATGCTACAGTGATGTGAACATGCTCCGAATAAAGAAAAGGCCAGTGGTAAAACAGGAATATAGAAAAAAAAATTAATGGAGGGGTGAAGGTAAGGCACAAAGGGAGGATTAAGGAGAGTAGGATGTAGATTTTCCTTGAGCTTCTTGAGCATCTTGTGGGACTGGCTGCCATCTTGCCTCCCAGTCCCCTTTCATCCAGTCAAGCTTTGTAGAGGAGTGACAGAGCTCAAGTGAGATCAGGCTGTTTGGTTGATGTGCACAACTTGTACAAATGCTTCCTTTCATTTTTGTAACTTTTTATTTTTTCTACCACTCTGTTCCTATTTTCATTTAGTTTTCAACACTTGATTTTAATGATCTTTCAGGTTTTAGCTGCTTGAAAAAAGTAACAGGAGGTATGGTCTTTAAAAAAAAAAAAAAAAACACTGACAATTTAGCTTGCGATTGTTTTTTTTTATGAGTGAAAGCATTGCAAGTGCAAAGGTGAAAAGATGACACGATCACCTCAGGGGAAGAAAAAAATGATTCATATAAGTATCATAATTTTTGTCCTTTTTTTGGTGATTTTTAAATCATTCTCATTTTTTTGTTCTACAATATATAGAACAACAACAACAAATATCAAATTTCCTCAGTAGAAGGCGAAATGTTTTTCCTCAACTATCTAGTAACATGAAGTTATATCCATTTCTGGGGAAAATGTAAAAGTTTACAGGGCCAGTGGCATGAAATTCCCGGCAACTTTTGGTCCCTTTTTAGTCAGACTCTAAGTACCTGAATACTGTATGAAAGGCTCGTTCGCCGTAACTCAACCTTGTCATAGAATAGCAGGCGCTACTAGGTAGCACTAGTGTTAGCACTGCCGTACAATGACCGAGGTTCGGTGGGCGTGACCAGAAGGCACGCTTGCTTCTGTTGCCATGGTGCTCTCGTGGAGAGGAGGCGGAGTGATACGGAGTTACCTGGATACATTCGCCCATACACTCAGCAGTAACCTGCAGACACGCTCCTCTCCACACACTAATGTTGGAGTAAAAAAAAGAGTTGCTGTGTTCTCTTGACAAGGCAGCATGTCAGGCTTGAAGCAGTTCGTATTAAGTCTCTGTAGACCTATAGGCTACAGGCCGTACAGCAGTCTGATTCACCAACCTGACACAGACGCTGATGCGTGAGTATGAAGAGTTTAAGAAGAAAACAGCATCATATTCCAGCAACAAGTTTCCCTGAATTATTATTTCACCCATGACTCAAATTCAGTTAATAGGTAATAATAAAGCTATATTACACTAGTTCTGCACATTAGATCTGTCTTCATCTGACTGGAGCGATACAGAAACAGTGATGATGATGATGATGAAGGCCTGATTGCAAGTCCACAACACGTGTGCACAACGGGAAGAATTATAAACTGGAATAATCACAAACATCAGTTTTCCTCAGAGATAAAAGACACCAACATGATGAGAAACGTTTATTAGAAACATCATGTTTCTTCGTGGTGGCTGGAAGCCGTTACAACCTCTCCTGAGGAGCAGACGGAGCTGCAGGGAGATTTTCTGTTAGTTCAGTCGGCACATTCCTGCAGAAATGAAATCATCCACAAGTTTTTCAGTGGGGAGGACAAAACGATTGCTGTTGTCCTTCATACGCCAGGTACACAGCAGTTCTGATGCGAACGGGACGCCATGATGTCGGTTTGTTGTCATAGGTCTGGGAGGGAGGGACTTGGACAGTGCAGTTCGGGGGAGGGGGGCAATTGGCTGGAAGTCATGGCGTCACAAGCTGCACGAGGAGTAAAATAGGCCGAACTGCCAATCAGCCCATTTGTGAATGCTAACTTTGCCATGTAGGCAGACACACCAGAGGAAACACTAATCTATAATTTAACCCCTTCGGGGACATAGGCAGGCTGGTGATACTAAAATATATGATCAAAAACCTCAAAAAACGCAAATTTCATGCCAGGGGCACTTTAAACAAAAAGCGTAGAATGGAAGACAACCTGGTCGGTTGTTTAAAAGAGCAGACCAAAAATCGGCAATATCAAAGAACTGCAATTGAATCAGCATCCAAAGAATCATAAAAGAATTGATTTTGGGGAAAAGCATCGTTGTAGCTCTACTACCTGTCTTGTACCTTAAATTATTGCACATTTCAGAGAAAGAACAAAACAAGATACCTGAGACAGACATGATAAAGCAGCAAAAACTATTTCTAAAGTTTTATTCTGTTAATTTTATTGTATTTTCCTGTTTTAAAAAAGTTTTTCTCTTCTTTTTTTAAAAGTTGGCTCAAACAGAATTGTCGGGTTTGTCTCCAACTGTAAAATAAGATTCTTGTTGCGCAATGCAATAGTGAATCATGTTAGCGTTACATTTAGTTTCATCTGAGATTTTACATTTTCTATACATTTATTGGCCAAAATTCACTCTGCAATTGATTTAAATGACACTTGTGTGTTTCTGTTTCCTAATTATTTTGAATAGAAAATGCAAGTTTTTTTTTTTTTTTTTTTCAAGATGGAAAAAAAAAAGGTCGTCATCAACATAATTTTCAGAGAACTGAGACTGCCATAATACAGTCATCTATGCATAAAAACATCATAAAAGTTAGCTGACTGTTAATCATTTTTATTCAGTGGCTGAGAAACTTTCCCAAAAGGCTGCCCTGTGTTTATTTTGCATTCAGGTTAATTATTAGACACTTTATACGGTTGTGCTTGAAAGTTTGCATCCCGTCCCAATAAAGACAGAAAAAAATCAGCTTCCAGTGAAATAAATTGAAATTGACAAAAGTAATAATAAATAAAACACTTTGAGCATGATGACATTGACTTTGAATTATGGTTCAACAGAAATATTAAAAACAAACACAGAAAAAAATGTATACAAGCATTATAGGGCTCCTGAACTAAAATGTTGAGCAACAGTTTGTGGCAATCAGTGCAATCAGGTGTTTTTGTAATGCTCAATAAGACTTTCACACCTGTTGACAGGTGTTCACGAGCAAGGTGCTTTAATTTGTCTGGAACAGCTTTTATTATAATTATTAGTTTAAAGAAAAATTAAAAATCACTATTTTATTCAACTATTATAATTTAGTAAATTTGTATCTTTTTTTTTTTTTTTTTTCATTTTCTTGTTATTTGAATTACTATTTTGATGTAGCCTTGTCGTTAATGGGAGGGTATACATAAACTTTCAAGCACAACTGTAGCTGTGCAACAGAGTATAGGTGGTTAAAAAAAGGGGGTTACAAGGTGAAAACGTATGAGAACTGATAACCTTTGTGGTTGTTTTAACTGGAGGACTTGTTGGAAATTAAGATATGTCATCCATTTAAAAGTTTCTCCCCTGAGCAGGTCAGGAAAGGTCTGTTGCTCCTGTTGTTGCCAGCAATCCTTGCAGAAGCAGTGAAATTGAGAACAAGAGCAAATGAAACTAAACCAAACTGCTGCAGTGTTTTCTGTCTCAGATATTATGAGGTAGATACTCTGAACAAGGTACATAAGTGATCCCTCGACGCAAGCTGGCACTGCACCACTCACTGTTTGTAGTAAAGCTTTTTAAATTGCCTGCCTCCTTGTGTTAAAGTAGTCTCAGCTGTAAAAATTTAAATAGACATGCCTCACCATAATGGGAAATCTCTACTCTCAGGTGAGAGCTAATTTACATCATGAGTCTGGTTAGTGGTTGTTTGGTTAAAACTGGCACACGTTGTGGCGAAAGCTCCCTCTGCCTCAGATTATGAAAAGACCAGCTTTTCTTGTTATGGTGTTGTGGTCGATGAAACGTTCTCCAAATATAGGCCTGTTAATGCTAAACCATAAATCTTGATGATATTTAAAGTAATTTTTTTCTATCTTTCCCCATGTGTTTTTTAAATTGGACCAATTTTTCCGTCTTCTATATACAGTAGCTATAGCAAGTGGTTAGCTTAGCACCGTTTAAATCAGAAAACAAGCACCCTTAAAGATTAGAAATCGACTCATTACATTATAAATGTTAAATTAATACAAAAGAGATTAGCCTATATGTTTTTATCAGTTTACTCCAGGGGGCATACTGCATTGGTCTTCAGATCTTGTAAAATGATACTGCCTGACCATCACATCTAAGACTATTAGCATTGGTGTCGATGCCAAGCTAGCAAGCTGTTAACCTTAACAGTGTTGCCAACTATTTCTGATCTAGCGTTGATCAAGTCTGCTAAAAACAACTGCTTAATGCTGCAAAATAATGTCATGTGCACACATTGTCATTGAGCATCATTGAGCACATGCCAGCACCTTAGCACAAAAACTGAAAACTGACCTGAGTTAGCGCTCTGCTCTGTTCAGTTAAACCCTCTTCCTTAGAAGGAGCTACTGTATCCAATTAAGTAAAATCAATATCTGTCCAGTGATCTCAGCTATGTTTATACGTACAATGAAAACTTAAAGAAAGTTAGAAGTGCCAGGATGTCTTGAATATTGCTTTTTTTAAATATATATCTGTCAACTGTGTTTTTGACACAACTCCACCTTCTCTGCCTCGTCTCAGTTGCATTAGTTATTTCACACTTGCTGGACAGCTCATACACAGCAGACTCTATCTTGACCTCGCAGAGCAAAATTGCTGACTACAAAGTAGCGTCCTAAAAGTCATTCAAGTAGCTAATCTTACCAAACTGTCAATCCTACTGGTTTCTCCCCTAAATGAACTTCTTTTCAACCTTCAGCCAAACCATAAACCAAAGGAAAATATTTATTCCTTCAAAAGATGTACAGTATTTGCTTGGTAGGCTTCCCTTTTTTTACATTTTTTACACGTGAACAATGATTTTCAACTGCCCGTAAGTGGGAAGAGTGCCTTTTCAGGGCTACAGAGGTGGGGAGCTTGTGAAGTTTGCATCTTTTATTTGCCACACAACTCATCACCTGTTATGGCTGAAATGACTTTGACTCTTGTTTTAAATGTGTTTGTTTCTTTTTAAGTTTTGATTTAGATACTGAAATGAACAATCTCCCCACAGTGCAATTACACAGAGTTGTGGTAGTGTGTCGTGCTGTTGCGGCAGTGACTGTCTTTGGCATCACTCCCCTCTTTGCTCATCCGCTGCCTGTCCGTCTTTTTTTTTTTTCTTCTGTGAAGGCATTGTGGTAGTAATTGCCTTCAAGACTGGCTTAGGCTGCGGACCAAGGATCTTTCAGCTGTGATCTGCTAAGCCTATTACATACTTGTTGAGTGAAGACACACAATCGTGTGTAGATAAAAGCCTGAGTGTGGGAGCCAATTTGTGCTACTTGCTCTGGCATCAACACACCCAGTCTGTGCTAAAATTCAGTCGGGCCTTTTGCTCTGCAGATTATTGGCACTTCAAAACAAAATAGAAAATTAGACAATGCGATAAATTCAGAGGTCTTGACCGCCACTATGCTGGTAGTAGCAATCTTAATGTATGGGCAGGGCGAAGGCACACAGCTCCCCCTCCATTGGATGTAATGGGGTTGGCTGACCTATAGGTTACTTATCGACTTTCATCTCCCGTTGTATTTTCACTAAAAACTAAACTTCTTTTTTGTTGTTTTTCCTTCTTTTTTGTTCATATCTGACTATTTAGATGCATTCAGACAAAATCTTAGAAATCACTGATTTAACCACTAAATAAAAGATTTGGTGCCTGATCACTTTTGATGAAGCAAACATCCTCGTTCATGTCCTTGTGATTTTATTCATGATCTCTACTACAGCTGGGGCCCATTCCATCAGCTATTTTCAGGGTTAAAGCTTGGACAATAACATTTTTGGGGACTTTTGATTAGGACTGCGGTTGATTGAGCAGTGAGTGGAAAAAAGGTGGAAAAGAATATTATTCTGCAATGTTTTGATAGCAGTTTTTGGGACATTTTTTTTCCTCTAATGATCTGAAATGGTTGTAATTGAGGCAACCGATAGGATTAAAAAACTACAGTAACCACCTTTCAGTTAAGTTATGGAGTATTTACATAAAGCTAGAACACTTCATTCAAACTTTCAGGCATCAGTTTTAGGTGTAATTAACGTCCCTGATTTGAGAAACAAAATATTCCTCCTCATTATTTTCCACAACTGGTCAGGGTAGCTCTGAGATTTTGCATGCCTTGTGGCTTCACCTACTTAATAGATTTGGATGTTGTTTTCAAAAAGTCTTCTTAAGCTGCCACTTGTGCAGTTGCCATGACAATGCAGGCATGAACAAGCAATGACAAAATGAATGAAAGGGTTAAAGATCTAGTGGGAGCATACTGTACATATTTTTGGTCCAACAGTAAGAAACTGTGCAGTAAATACATGCAGTGCATGCCTCAGTTTCATCAGTTTCTGTATTTGCGTGTGGGTGTTGGTAACATATGTGAAGGAGGCACTGTTGTATGTGCACTTGGACTCATGTCATATGATTAAACGAGGAATCTTGCAGAGTTTTGCATCTGTTGTTGATTTTGTCTCACTCGGTATGCACAGTGTGAGCTGTACTTGGAAGTTAATATGAAATTGAAATGGCATTAGTTCTTGGGCTCATATCATTTTTTTATGCATAAGGAAAAGAAGTGTATTATGACTTTTAGGCTGCAAATGTGTTTATGTAAATATGGCTGATGATCAGAAGTCTGCGAAGAGAGGTTAAGTACTTTAAATTCTGCCCCGTATCACACATTTCTTACCCTAAGCAGCATGCAAAAAATCCATTTGTAGATGTAGTATGCGTTATCTTTGTAGACTTCTTATCATTCTGGAGGGATTAATAGGGGAAAACTGATTACCATCTAATATTTTCTTTCTGTAAATATGAGCTAAAACTTTCAGTTGCCACCTTGGAAATCTTGAAAGATAAAGACATCCTTGGCATACTTAATAGTAATTTGATTTGAACCAGCAATCCATCTTATGTACATTGTGAAGTAGTAATTAAATGATGCTGCTTTTGTTATGTATGGAAGCAAAAGAGAGTAATCTAGGGAGTTTAAGCTCACTGTGGGGATGAACTTTAAACAGTCTGTTCACTTTAAAGAACTACAGTAAATGTAAACTGTGATGATGTGCAAGTGAAATGAAACTTGCAGTGAAATAAAGATATTTGTACTAACACTCATGAGTAGCCCACAGCTTCAATGATAGCTTGTACAGGGACTGCTATCATCCAGTGTCATGAGCTGATGCTCCTTTGTTCCACCCTTTGCTTGCATGTGATCAGATAGATCGTTGTGTCAACCACATTTAGAAGTCGGCGTGTCCTGATCAAACATTTTCTACATCTGAATTCAGATTACCTTTCTGCCTGTGGATCAAAGGTTTCAGGCTGAGCCGGGATTATTCAGCAGGGGGAAGGTAAAAAGAATCAGACGCCTTGAACCTGAGCCAAGACAAGGATTTCCATTTCAAACTGATTAGAGTCACGGAGAAGAACTTCATAGTGTTGAATTATAATTTTTTATTAAATCTTTTTTTTTTTCCTCCAGACATTTACCAGGCATCTTTTTGCCACTTCATTGCAAAGTAACCTCTTTTGAAAGTTCTACCCAGCTGCACAGACAAGTGATGACTTCACTCCTGCCATGATCTTTACATCCTGTGATCATTTAAGTTTCACTGCCTCTTTTTCACCTTTCCCACTTCACTGGCACATTTGGAAATTATTAATCAGGTTCTTAATTGCTTGGATCTTCTCTCAACTCAGCACTTGTTGCTTGTGCAGCAGCGGAAATTCATTGCTATGTTTCAGTTGAGGTGAGTTCTGGATATGAGCAGAATTTCATTCTCGCACTCTGGGACTTTACCACAAAAACATCATTTCCTTTTGAATGGTTTTTCAGGAGACTGTGAGGTTTCGCTGTATGCTTAGAGATTTAACTCTATGGTAACGTGACTCAGGCAGTGTTTCTTTATTATTCCGTGCTTTTGTTGGGTGTGTATCGCAGGGTTTTGTTTACAAGCCTTGTTTGGCAACCAGAAGCCACGTATAATGTTGAGGCAGGAATTAAAGAAGAAATCCTACATGACTGTTTGCTGTTACATGGAGCAGAGCGTGCGTTCTGCAGTACACATGACTCCTCCATTTTCAGCAAGGTGCCACTGTCACGTTTTAAAGAGACACAAAGACATATAAACATATTGTGAAAACAAAATGCAGCGGTCAGTATGAAGGATGGCGTCTTTATTACAACACCGTGAATAGAATGTGTCCCCAAATTGTGACTTTTATTGATGATTCAGCTTGCATTTCTGTTCCTGATGTAAACTGACAGTTGGTTTTCTGTTCCTTGATGCAAACATTCTCAAGTTTCTTAAGTCAAAGACACTGGTACTCCATGTTTCAGGGGTGGACAGAGGTAGTCAATTTGTTGACTAGTCAGCAAAAAAAAAAATAAAAAAAAAATAGCAATTTCTCTCTCTCTCTCTCTTTCTCTCTCCCTCTCTAAAAAACCCCCAAAAACTATGATTTAAGTCAAACAAGTGATGGAAATAGTAATCTGGTTCTGAATGGTTGTCTAATTTTGATAAACAGTGGGGTGCAAAGTTTAAATACCCCCATTGAAGATGGAAAAGTAAGTCAGCTGTCAGTTAAATGAGCTGAAATTGATAAAAAAAAAAATTGAAAATCATGACTTTGATTTTGAATTGTGGTTATATATATATATATATATATATATATCTCACAGGTACTACCCAAAAAATTAGAATATCCGGAAAAGTTAATTTATTTCTATAATTCAATTTAAAAGTTGCAATTTACATATTGTATAGATACATAATATGCAAATCAATATATTTCAAGCTTTTATTTATTTGGATGTTGCTGATTAGGACTTGCAGCTTTAGAAAACCTCAAATTCAAAAACTCAAAAAATTACAATAATGTGAAAAGCTCCAGTATTGTAGGCTCAGTGTCACATTCTAATCAGGTAAGTAATCTAAAACATCTGCATAAGTGCCCTGAGCCTTTTAAAAAGTCCCTGTGTTGGTTTTGAAAAATTCACAATCATGGGGAAGACTGCTGACAGTTGTGCAGAAAACCATCATCAACTCCCTGCACAAGGTGGGAAAGACACAAAAAGTGATCGCAAAAGAAGCTTGATGTTCTCTGAGTGCTGTCTCAAAGCACATTAATGGACAGTGAAGTGGAAGGAAGAAGTGTGGAAGAAAACGGTGTACAAGCCGGAGGGCTGATCACAGCCTCGAGGGGTTGCTGGGGATGCAGACTTCATCTTCCAGCAGGACTTGGCACCTGCCCACACTGCCAAAACTACAAAATCCTGGTTCAACAACCATGGGATCACCATGCTTGATTGGCCCGCAAACTCACCTGACCTGAACCCCATTGAAAATCGTATTGTCAAGAAATGGCTGAATGGGAAGAGACCAAAGCTCAAGGCTGTGATGGAAGCATGTTCGTCTTCTATAACAGCTGAGATATGCAACAAGCTGGTAGCATCCATGCCACGCCAGGTTAAGACAGTCATTCATGTAAAAGGCTGCGTTTTTGCTGGACTTAATGAAGCTCACAGGTCCATTCCTTATAAAGTCCTCCTCACTTTTGAATGGCCCTTTCCTGACCATCTTCTCCAGGCTGCTGTCAGCCTTCCGGCTTGTACACCGTTGTCTTCCACACTTCTTCCTTCCACTTCACTGTCTATTAATGTGCTTTGAGACAGCACTCAGAGAACATCCAGCTTTTTTTGCTATCACTTTTTGTGTCTTTCCCACCTTGTGCAGGGAGTCAATTATGGTTTTCTGCACAACTGTCAGATCAGCAGTCTTCCTCATGATTGTGAATTCTTTTTAACCAAGACAGGGACTTTTTTAAAGGCTTGGGGCACTTATGGAGGTGTTTTGGATTACTTACCTGATTAGAATGTGACAGTCTGAGCCTACAATCCTGGAGCTTTTCATAATATTCTTTTTTTGAGTTTTTTTTTATGTAAATTGCACATTTTAAGTTGAATTATAGAAATACATGAACTTTTTCAGGATATTCACATTTTTTGAGTAGTACCTGTATATATAAAAACAAAACTTGCAAACAACCATGATTGGGCTCCTGAACTAAAATTTTGCTGAGCAACATTTTGAGGCAATCACTGCAATCAAGTGTTTTCTGTAACATCCAATCAGACTTCTGCACCTGCTGACAGGTATTTTGGCCCACTGTTCATGAACAAGGTGCTATAATCTGTCTGGGACAGTTTTTTTGGTCTGTTTTTTAAAACTATCTTTCAAAACCTTAATTCAAAATCAATGTTTTGTTTTACTAGAGCATAATTTAGTATTTATTCCTTTTTTCAGTTTCTTGTTATTTGAATCACTAATGTGAATTTAGCCTTTTCTTTAATGGGAGGGTATCTTAATTTTCGTACCCCGCTGTAACACATGTAAGACTGTCATCTGCTGTTGGAAAAGAAAACAGAAATGGTAATTATTTACCCTATTGGTAGTCTATTGTGTGTCAATTTAATGAAAGTACTTGACAAATTAAGATTATTTTTCTCCTGATGGAACCTTTCCTGGTTGGATGAAAGGTAAACCAGATAAAATGAATTCATAAACATACCGATTCTATTCCATTCTATTGCTTTGTTTTCCTCTACTGCACATTTTAGATTTAAGTACATCTAACTTGCAGAGGGAAACTGAAAGTGTTTTATTTGCACCATACAACAAAATGACACTGCTGCCCTTTTTTCCCTCCTTGTCAAACTTCCTCTGCGGTTTGAAGACTGAGCTGTGCCTGTGAGACTGTGGGTTGAACTTTCGGAGACAGAAACAGAGCAAAGGTGATTAATGGGTTTTCACTCCTTCGGCACAAATTAGCGAGACCAGGTTCAATTACGCACAGTGGGGGTCCCGGGCGCTGTTATAATGAGGGTCAGCGGGGCAGGGATGGGACAGAAGGCAGAGGGAAGGTTGAAGCTGTTGGTCTAACACTGATTGGCCATGCAGACTTCAACCTTCACCATCTGGACTGTAAATTGGATTTCCTCTGATACAACTGTCAGTCAGACCTGTCATATTCTCCTGTTTTGCTTCCACATGGTTATCAGGTTTCCATGGATATAATTTGCTCAAGTTTTATCTGTCTAGTTAATTTAGCCAAATTAACCATTTAATCCATGCCTAAAATGTTTTATAAATAGAGCGCAGTTAACAGAGGAAAGCTTTCTTGATGTAGTTTTCATTGACTGTGTTTTCTCGCAGACCGGTGTGCTGTTTTACTAATCAATGACATCTCTAAGCGACTGAAGAAAATAGCTTTAGCCAGCTTCCTAATAGGAGAACCCTGTTTGCATCTGCCTTCTGACTCAAATAATTGGTCCAGCTACAATACAGTGGCATGTATTCTTCTTTTTTTGCGCTGCAGGTATCATTAGAGGTGAGTCATGTTTGCAGCACAGGGGCAGTAGGGGAGAAATACAAGACAGAGATAAAGAGGATGGTTATTAAAAGAAGCTGCAGTGCAGGCATGCGGTGGAGAATGACAGATTTTGAGGAATGGATAAAGATTTAAAGCCAAGATAAGGGAGAGGGGAGGATTTCTGTCCACAGATCCTGCTCTCCTGTGGCCTCTCACTTATCTCCTTGATCTCAGAAGCGCCAATGACATTAAGGTTTTTAAGTCCTGCAGGTAAAATTAGCATCACGTTTGTGTGGATGAGGAGAAAGTGTGAAATATGTAAAATATATTTTTCAAATTTAGTCATATTGAAATGTTATGTAATAAGCTGGTTTGACAGTGCCATCTATCTTTTCAGGGTGGCTTCATAATGATCATGGTTTTTATAGTCCAACTTTTGTCTAACTTTAATATCTGTGTAGCCTGTAAAACAGTAAAGAGGCAAAAATCTCAGCCACCTCATTAAAGGCTGCACATAAAACAGTGTCTCCTGGAAATTTTTCAAGCCGCCTTATAAGTATTATTGCAAATATCATTTATTCCTCTTATGAAAATGGCCTCTGCACGCTTGCGTCTGTACTGTATGGAGATTAAATACAAGTCAGGATGATAAAATGCCACAAAATAACAAATGGAATAGATGAGAATTTGTTTTGGTCAAGTGGTGCATTTATTTTCCCAGGTTTTCTTTAACTAGTTCAGGGACATTTTTCTTACTTGCTCACCTTCAGATTATACTTATAATTAAATGGAAAACAGTGATACCGTGTCTGTAGCTGTGTTGGATCCATCCAGAATATCATTGATCTCCTCCTGAATGACTGTGTGTTGCACATGTTTGTTATTTTCTTCACAAGTTCTGCTCCAGTATTTGCTGAAGGGGAAGGTGATGTTTGTTCCTGATCAAACGAGAGAATGAGATGCAGCGCTGTCAGGTATGCTTTTTTTCTTTTCTTTTTTTCCATCTGCGCATAACTAATGTCTCCCACCGTAAAGCAGAAAGCGAAGTGCTGATTTCTCCCACTCTTGTATGTAAAAAGAATTGCGGTTCTATGAGAGTTACAGATGAAAACTACCAACCACAACCTTGCCATTCAGCGAGCCTTGAGAGAAAAATTGCATCAGAGCCTTTTGTGACAAAAGAACAATGGTTCTGAGTCTCAACGGACTCAAGATGAAGTGACAGCTGAAACAAAAAAGGAGGTGAATCTCAGTATTTATTTCTACCTATAAAACACAAAACCATAAAGTAAGAGAAAAAAGTTTTGGGAAGCCTAGAAATGGTAATAATTTTTGCCTTATCAATCCAAACTGGGAAATTCAGCTCTGCATTTAACCCATCTCTACACTGGCAAGAGAGCAGTGGGCTGCCATGGCACAGTGTCGGGGGTTAAGTTGCTCATGGGCCCACAGGGGTTTACCTCAAACTCGGCTGCCCAGACCAACGTTCACATCTGTAACCACCAGGCTACCACTCCCCCTGCTCATAAATAAAAACTTATCTTTTATTTAAAATAATAAGGAATCATCAGCATAGCTGAATAGTTGAACTATGATTATATACCATATGCTAATCACTAACTGTAAATTACTCAAATCAAGCAATTCATTAGCTTTACCTCTAAATGTCAGGGTCCAAATGATTTGTTGATATTTTCATAGTGTGTTTGTAATTGAGAGCTGAAATTGTTACCTCAAAGACACCTCTGTTGGGCCAGATGGTTGTTATTATTAGTGTTTTTTATGACAATTCTCTTAAAGGTGGTATAGACTATGTTTATTTTAAATAATGTTTGCAATATTTAACAAAATTGGGTTCACTGCCCTGTAAGGTATGATTAATTAAAAGCTTTAAATAGTCTCGTCTTAAGACACATTTTTATTCCATGGCTTTTAACATTGCGTGAGTTGTGTCCTCTGTATTCTTTTCTTTTCTTTATTTACTTTTAATGGTTAGGTTTTCATATTTACTGTGTTATCATTTTTGTGATTTTATCCATTTTCTTGAAATTTGTACTTTTGTGCAGCACTTTGGAGACTATTTGTTGTTTAAATGCGCTATATAAATAAAGTGATTGATTGAAATATATAAACATTACAGTACATCAGCTGTGAAAATAATGGGACTTAGAAGACATCCGCCAATCATTTCTGCCTCCATCTCATCTGATGTGGAGCTAACAGTCATTCTGCAAGCAGTTAGCAACATGCAGACAATGACATCTGTCTTACTTGCGTTTGTGACATGATGGGAAAATCTGTACCTGCTGTCTGCTAGATGCCGGTGTCGGGACTTGGTTGTACACGTTGTCTTAAAGGCGTAGCTGGGGAGGGAACTGTGACTCTCGCAGGCTGGTCTTTGCATGCGCTTTATTCAAAAACTCGCTAACAGACTGCTTCCTGAATTAAAGGCAGAATTCTATACTGCCTTTAAGAGACAGAAATTAGGGGTTGGGAGTTGTGTAGAACTGGGTGGGTGTGTATGTGTGTGTGTGTTTTGTTTTACTTGGATGTGTAAAGGTGTTTTCATTAATATGCATTTGTTTTTATTATGTCAAGCACTTTGCGTTGCCTTTTAATGGCATGAAAAGCACTTTATAAAAGTTTCAAATAAAGTATGATTTGATTTAATTTGAAGTATTTCAAAAAGATGATAAACTACTTTATGTTGCTATGCTTCACAAAAACTGCAAACAATCCGTCAGTTATTTGTTATCAAATGTAAATTTTCCATGATCTCTCTTATCATATTAGCTTTAGCAGTTTTTCCCTGATGATGCAAAGTCTAAATGTATATTTTTAATTCTCATTATACAATCGCACATCACTATTAGAAAACATATTCATTTGACTGTTTTTGAACAAAGAAAAAAAGCTGACCACGAGGAGTACAGGTAGCTCTTGACATTCATATGGCCTCATCAGTGTACAACAGATCGTATTTTACCCCCAAAACCACAGAAAAGTGAAATTTGTTGTCATAACCCTTTTAAAGGATAACTTTCTTTTTGTTCCAACTTGAACCTCATTTCTAGGAGTACATACGAGCTTTTACTCACCAGTAAATTTTCTGTATCACAGCCCTTCGGCGTGCATCCAGTAATAATAGCGGAGACAGGGCAGTCACTATAGAAGGCATTATCTGCAGCAAAACTCCTTGATTTTCGCCAATACTTGAATGTAGAATGAAAAAACAAACTAGAACTAATTGTTCCGTGAGTCCAGATATAGCTTTGTGTTAGTTATCAGGTTGTTCTACACACTTTTCGGGGCTGCGTGTTTACATAGTACAGCTGAGAAGAGAAGCTGGCGACCCAGACACAAAAAAACCCCGCAATTTGTGAAACTCTAAACTCAGGACAATAGTACTCATTCGTTCGTTCATTCTACTTAAAGCATTGTTGAAATCAAGGAGCTTTGCTAGATAATGTCTTATAGAGAGGCTGCCCTGTCTCTGCCATTTAACAGGATGTACTCAGAAGGGCGACTCGACTTAATATCTTCTGAAGGACTCAAAGTGATGCAGAAACTTTACTGGTGAGTAAATGCACGTATATACTCCTAGAAACAAGGTCCAGGTTGGAAAAAACGAACGTATACTTTAACATCTACAGAATACAAGTGTCTGTATAAGGGGTAAATGGGGTTTATTGATTTGGAGTGTTTTTCTTCTTTTTTTTTTTCCCAGGGGCTACTTGGCAATAGACAAAGGCCTGATTTGAAGTGAGTCTAAAAGTTGATCTTCTTTACTTATTGATTAATTCTGGGGGGGAAAAAAAGAAAAAGAAAAAAAAAAGGAGACATAACTTCATGAGAGCTGTTGGGACAACAACACCACTCTGACAATACAGCAGTGTTACAGACTCTTGTTTCTTCTACCTTAAGAAACAAACTTTAAAAGATTAATGTTGCTAGAAAGAATTTTTACTCACCAAAGTTCACAAAAAGACACACACCCATTTATAGTAAATTAATTTGGGCCTTTTAATTTAAGCCCTGGACTTATAGTAATGTTTGTTAGCAGCACCTAATGAGAACTGCTATTCGTCAAAGCAAGTGCTGACAGCAACACAAGAGGATCCATATTCAACAGAATCCATGAGAGTGCACGCACAACCCTCCGTACAGCTTCACCTGAGGCATTTGTATAGCAGTGATGAACCCTCTTATTCAAAGGTAGAATAGCACAATCAATTTGGTCGTTGGGGAAACTAACAAATACATGTGCCTGTATTTTCACAAGGGCTGACTCATCTATTGAACGAGAGCCACAGCAGCCATGCTGGCCCTCTCCCCAAGGACGCCCCATTGCTCTTTTTATGTGTGTTTAAATGTGTGTGTGTGTCATTCCAAACTTTTCTGTCCATGTGCACGCTTGTGCGAGTCTGCTTTGTGGGTGGCAGCAGCATGATTCATTATGTAGCAACTCCCTTTCATCTGCCGGTTAGATTAATTTGGGAAAACTCAGCAGCTATTTGTTATCCGGAGAGAGAGAGTGTGTGCAGTTTAAAGTTAAACAATGTTAGATGGTTGGAATTGATGAAGGGCCCAATGAAGTGTTTATCAACACGGTTGTTTTATCTGTATGTTGTCTAGAATTGGACACCCATTTATCTAAATCTGAAGAGTTTGGCCTTGTGTGAACAAATGTGAGGCTCATATAACAGAATATGGTTTTATTGTTTTTGATTGTTTGGTTAGAGATGGAATCTCACTCAATGTCAATCAAATAGATGGCATATTTATGTGGTTTTAAATGTAGCTGAAACTATTTTTTCTGAGAAACGTTTTGTCACTGAAGTGGAAAAAAAAAGTAAAATGCATATTTCTATTTAGGTGATTCTTATCAGCATGCACACAAGCACTTCCACGAATTTTCCCCCACTGGAATCAGCTATTACTTTTGCATCACACTGTTTTGCTCTGGGTATCCTTGAGCATCTTTTTACAGCATGCAGGGTGAATGGAAACAAAAACCAAACAGATGCCAGGGGGCACTTTGCCACAAATGCAGGAAACTTTGTGTCGATTTATGATTAAAACTGTGTTTATGTACAAAAGCAGGATGAGCATGGAAATTCTTTTCACCAGATATATAAAGACATGCAAACATCTCATTTTCACTCCCACCTTTAACCATGAAAACGTGTAAGCACACCCCTTATATTTACATATGAAGACAGTGTTTGCATCTCAGAAACAACAACGTAACAGGAAATGAAAATGCTTTTTTTTTAATGAATCGGAAACAGAGCCACACATCAGCGATGTAGAGAAAAGGAAGCTGTTTTTAGTTGATGTGCTCAGTTTGGGATCACTAACTAAACCAGTAGTAGTCAAATGGAATAAGAGATGCAGTTCCTAATATGGCTGTAAAGGAAAAGCATTAAGCCCAAAGTGGCATCAGCTCAGTAGTAATTTTTTGATACCAGTAAACTGATCTTTAAATGGTGTGTTAAACTTAACAAAACAACAACAATGTAAGAGAGGCAATCATTATACTGATCATTACATGGCTGCAGTTATTACACAGAATATTAAACAGGGGTGTATTATCTTTTTATTAACTTGGCACTTATTTTTTATGATTTGGATCATATGAACACAACTCTTATAAATTGGAATGATAATCATGTGTGTTTTAATTGAATAATAATTGGACTTCATGAATTACATTGTAATGACTGAATTATGAATTATTACTGAACTGAGATGAATCATTAGCACGAATAAGAAAACAAAACACTATTGTATAAAGGTAGATGCGCTGCACTGTTTTTTGTTATTTTTTTATTGGTTGTCCCAGTCACAGTCTGTAAGTTTACAGTAAGTTCTGCTGACTTCTAGTTTGATTTCTGCTCCTGAAATGATGATATTTCTTCAGTCTGTGTCAGGGTTAATTTTCTGTGTTAGTTATGTAAAAATATTAGTTCTTGTGTCACCTGGCTTACTTTAACTGAAAAAGTCTATACACACAGGGAGATGACTGCATGAAGTACACAGAGTACAGCTTCCAAAACTTCATTCTGCAGTAGGTCAGTTGTTTTCGGCAAACATACAAATGCAGCTTTAGGCATGACACCAGTCTCCAGCACAGACTAAGGAAACTGCAGCAGTGATTCAGGGAGTGACATGACTGTCCACCAGTTAGAAAGGTACATGACGGATGTTTACACACCCCTATGTGAGTGTCTTCAGCTGATTTGTTTGCACCAATGAGCTGCTCTCTATTAATTTGACTGGTTCCTTCAATTTTCTAAACCCATTTCCATGGACAAACTCCCAAATGACTTTGAAAAATGTGTAAAAATGTACAGTATTATTGCTGATAAGTAATAAGTGGAAATACGTTTATAAGAAAAATCCAGTGTGTGGTGTCCTTCCTTTTCTTACTGCATACCTCTAAGATTATGTCTATAATACAGTTGCAACTATATAATATAAATGAACATCACAGATCTATTACATGACATAATGTCCTTGTCCACAGATGTGTGATGGCTGAAGATTTGAAAAACCTGAATCAGTTACAAAGCAGTTTAGTAACAGATAAGCTGAGGGGTAGGCAAAGGTTAATAAGGTACAGTTCTGTTAGCATTTTATTCATTATACACATCAAAGCTGAGCTTAAACCAACTGCATGTTCTCATTAAGAGCAAGCTGTTGGCTGAAATGGGTTTCTGTTTGAGAAAAGAGAAGACAGTGATCATAAAGAGAAGAAAGGTTTGCACAACATGTCTCCTTGATCTGTTTGTGATTGAACACTCACTGAGGGAAAATGATTACATACATAGGTTGGAATTCTTATGGTATAAAGAGTTGAACAGGTTGGACAGCAATGGAAAATCTCCACACCGACACTCAAAACGTGGTTAAGCTGAACAGGTTTTGGGTAAAGGATAATTTTGTAGTTAACTAACACATATTGTCCTCCAAGGACAGCGTGAAAGCATTAAAATCAGTGTTCTTATGCTCGTGTTACCTCTTACGTTTGTCTGTTCTTTTACTCCAGTCTTTTATCTTTTCTCAAGCTTATCTTGTTTCACAGCTCAGGCTGAAAATCTCCTGAAAATTGTGTTTTCAGTGCACAAGCTTTGCAATAATTTGATTTAACTTCATTGCACGACATACAGTAACTGCCATCCAAAAAAAAAAAAAAAGTTTGAAAAAGACACATTCAATCTCCACTATTCCAAAATGTGAACATTATGTAACATAATGGTGAGCCTGGACAGGCATGGGTGGAAAATGTGACCTTGGATTAGAACTTTTGGCCTCCCCACACTGACCTGGGGTCAGAGCCAATGTCCTGGGATTATGGTAAACCACTGCTCGACCAGTAAAACACAAGATTATTGGGTACCATTTTATCAGAGCAGGAAAGAACATGCAGAATTCAACACACATGTGGGTTTCAGGAGATTAAAATGTTAATAACAAGTCAGTTTGTTTGAGAGTTTTTGTCCCACACCCTCTTATATCTTCCAGGGCACTCTTTTGGGTTTTGTCAGATATTTTAAAGCACTACAATTGTAAGCCGTGTCCTACAAAAATGTATTGTCTGCAAGTCTTTAAACATTATTTCACTCCCTCCATCATCTTTTTATAAGAGTAAAATTACAAAAATATAAATCCAACCTGCATTGTGTCATTCTGAATTCAATATGACCAATAACCCTCTTATCACTTGCATCAAATGTTGAAGAATGCATATTGAAATTCTCAACACTGAGTCACCGTAGCAACGTGCAGCTGTACTGTCATCTGTGTGAGTAGCGTGACTCACACATATGACTTCAGTTTATGTTGAAGACATATTTCAGATTCCAGTGTTTCTTATTTTGTGATACATCTTTAACAGGAGTTCTTGGTCAGAGGGTTTTTGTGTGTTTATTAAGTCTTTGCAGTCATTTCCACTGAATTTGAGTTTTAATTGCACTGGGCAAGACTATAAGAAATGTCCCAGGGAATAAGTTAGTATTAAAACCATGCAGAACAGTGGAGCTTTGTTTTAAAAGAAAATTTCTCTCACAGTTCATTACTCATCCATTAACATGTATTGTATGTTCTGAATAAGAATAATAACCCTGAAAAACTAGTAACACTATATAGTTTTTAATTAATCAAAGATGTCTTTTTGACTAAGTCCCAGTTGTCTTTGACCTGCCTGTGTACTTGAGGCTTTTATCGTGTCTATCTGAATGCAGGCCGGCTGGGAGCAGAGCTGTTGACTTTTTGATGTGGCTGGCTGGATTAAATTTCTGGTGCTGTAGTCCTAAGCTGTGTGCCAGAGGAGAGATTTGGATAATTCTAGTTAACCCTTCCACTATCTTTGGTAAAAAACTGTGATGAAGACCAAAGAAAGCAGTTGAAAGCAAACAGGCTTTGCAAAGGCTGCCATTTCTTTTTCTTTTCTATCTTTGAAACTGAAAGTCTCTCATGACTTCAATGCTTTTTTCCCCAAAAACTATGCAACTGTAGTATTAAGCACACACACATGGGCGATTGTTAATATTGGCAGAGTGCTTTATGTGTGGGAAATTTGCTGCAATCAACTGGAGCAGATTTCTTGCAGGTTTTAATTTATTCTAACATTATAGACTTAATCCAAAAGGTACAACATTGATATATTATACAGTAATATACTAGTTTTGTGTTAAGAACCACTGATTATCTCCCATTTTAGAAGACCTGCTGTTCATTTTTAAAGCTTGAAACAAATCTTACTGAACAAGATGCAGCTTACAAATACATCTTTGTTCAGCATTTTGAGCCCCATTAGATTTGTCTTCTTCTTGCCAAGGACTGGGCTGTTACAGAGTAAATTTGGTGTTTGTATTTAATGTAAATTACAAGTCTGTAGGCATGTACAGTAGGACTGATGTGCAGTTATTTAACGTTGATTCTTTTAAGACAAGTCTAAATCTTTTCAAGATGCAGCAGTTACTGTGGTTACCTGGTATGTGATGCCTTGTTTATAAGGAGACCACAGCATGTTGAGGATATATTGGCTATGTAGGCATGAACAACATGCTGTAATCCTATGTTACTATATATGTCCCCCATGTGGCTCATTACTGAGCCGTACGTGTCCCCCTTCTCCACTGCTGTCACAGGGGAACATAATTGCATTGAAACCTGCACTTTCTTAAACCCACATCCGATATGCAGCAAAATACAGGAAGGTATGAGTCGCACCTGAGACCAGATTCCAGCGAAACCCAGCCTCATTAACATTTTCTTGCCAAAGTCACTAGTTGGCCCTGAAGGAGAACCCACACAGAGGTCACCTCAAGGAAGGGTGAAAGTAAGTATGTGAGCCTTATAGAAGGATACAGGCACTTCTGCAAGGTTCAGAGCAGTAAGAGGTGGCTGGATGCTGTCATCCTGTGGTCCATGAGTAACATTTTATGCTAATCTGATCTCCTATTTCTGCCGGAAGTCAAGACACCTGAGGGCTAACACAATATGGGTATGTTCTGTTTCGGCTTATTCTCTATTTTATAATCCAGGCGGCTCAGCCCCCCCAAAATCTAGTTTATTTTATGTTTTTTGTTTACTTTATAAGCATCTTTAACATTATTAAAAATTGTAGCAGTTAGCTAATGAGCTTTTAAACTTGCACTTTTTTTTGTTTTTGCATTTTTTAAAGATAAGTTTACAAGCATTAAAATCCTCTAGTTTCATATCAAAGAAGCTCCCTCTTCATGAGCAGCTCATAGCTCTCAAAGAGATTAGCAAGGAATCACTTAAGAGGTATCAGTTCTTTGTAATAACAGCTGCTATAATCAGGACAGATTGCATCTTAGACACTGTAATGGCTGTTGTCCATTAGTGTAATGATGATTATGTTGTCTCCAGTGTAAATTAGCTTGGCATGATCCACTCTGTCTATTTGCACATAAATTGATCATTTCATCTTAACATCCAGCAGTGACGAATAGCATGTTTGCAGTATTTCATCCATCATCTTCAAATCCTTTGAATCAAGACATTTTAGTTATGGATTTTTTCAAGAATTCATTGTTGACAATATGTATTCTTATGCAATGTGGTTTTCCTGCAAGTACTCCTTTATCTTTCTTTATTATTTAAGACAAATTCTTGAATTATACCCCAAAATGAAATTGAACCTCATCACTGTAATAGGAAGTGTTATGTAAATATAGGTATTATAGGGGAGGAAGCTTGATCGATATCAGAGACGCTTAGAATAGTTGAGCTTTTGTTAATATTCACTGAAAGCACAGCTGATTTGCTTCTTCAGCTTTGACATTGAGTTGTCCAGAATAAGCAGCATTAAAGGCAGAACAGCAATCAATCTCTGCGGTCACAGACTGCAAGCAATTTCTGAGATGTTCAGTTGTGAGTGTAAGTGTGATAAACAAGGTACGCTCAGTGACCCGTTAATTTGGTTTAATGTCAGATGTCTTCAGCTTGATGCGTAGGCTACTTGATGTTGGTGGTGTTTCTTTTCATTGAATATCAAATAGAAAGTAGGCAGCCAGGATCACAGCTGTTAGCTTTCTGATCTGACTGGCTGGATTACACGTCTGATCCAAAAGTCTTGAAGTGTTTTTCAGAGAATAGATTTGATAATTCTGTTTAATGTTCCTGCTGAACTCTGTTGTAACGGTCAGACTCAGGACCAAAGAGGTTAATAGCTAGTTTTGATGTTCTGTTTTGAGCTTTAACTTCTTTGACTAACGGTTTTCTGTCTTCTGGCCTTTAGCTTTTAAGTTGTAAATCTGTCATGACCTCTGACCCTGTGATATTTCCTTAGACAGCCCTGGCATTCATTGAAAAATGATTGTACTTTTTTAAAATCCCTTGCAATTTCTTAGTTTAAGAATTTGCTGTTTATGTATTTGACTTTAAAAAGTCCTTCAGTTCAAAAGCCACTTTTGATGATTTCCTGATTTTATTTAGTGTCACCATGTCACACTTTGGCTTTACCTGTTTTTAGAATCATGTTTTCTTCCTGCTGTTTATCAGAAATCATCTCTTCGTGACTACTCCCCTTATTACACGCTCCCCACGCCAGACTTTTTTTCTCTCTTTGTAGAAACTGTTCCAGCCATTCTGACTTTTTTGTATTCATCTTGTGTATGAACTTAGTCAGTGTGCCAGGATTTTGCCTTTTTCCCCTTATCCCTATTGTCAAGTTGTGCTCCTGCATTTTTTGCTTTGATGAGTTTATATTTCTCTGCCTGCTGCTTATCTAACTGAGCACCTTTGCTTGACCTTTGCTGTTTGCCATGAATATCAGATACTGTACTTTTATCTTGTGTAAAACAAGGGCTTAAAGCCTGAGCTACTCTTATTAGTAAGCTTCAGGCCACCAGTATAATGGAGCTAACAGCTCCAGTGCATCATGGTGTGTTTTCTGCTCTCCCTGGTTATATTAGTCACACATGCTCACACATGACCAGTGGGAGCAAAAAATTAATGCCTGCAGCTGTTTTGGATTAGCACAACTGTTGGTGAGACCCATAAAGCTTGCACCTGACAAACCATTTACACTGCTATAATTAGTTTTCTCCCCAGTTATCTACACATGGAGAATACTGTAAGAAAAGTAGGTCTCAGACTTACATGACAATGAACCAACTATCACCACCTGCCATCATTTCTTATGTAACTAAAAGTGTTTTTATGTGAACATCAGTGTTTCCCACAGTTTTTAATCCGCTCATAACTAATCTGCCCACAGGTAGCTGAAAATGGTCTCTCCTGCATTTGCTACACTAAGCGGCTATCCAATTCTAATGTTGGTGTAATTAAGCTGTACTTTTTTTTTTTTTTTTTTAACTTCAGATAGATTATCAGAGGAAACTGTACATATTTGCATTAAAGCGGATGCCTGAATAGCAACATATTCACTTTCTGTCACTTTAAATAATAAAAAAAGAACTGCATATCCTTGAGCTGGGTATCAGGTTGGCCCCAGGACAGAACCCAGTGGTCAGAGGCTGCTGGCTGTTTCAGTAACTGAAGCACTTGGAGCTGGCCTGGCATTCCTGCAGGTACCAGCTATATTCTGACCAGCTCTGATCAGTTCTGGTGTATGCTGATGTCACAAAGTGGCACAGACACCATACATGGATCAGTGGTAGTTTATGGTGATAGTAAATCTCATTTATTTACGTTATTTATTGATATTTGGTGGCAAAGCTTTAATGTAAAAGTTAATTAACCTGTCAGTACCAGATGTCTATAACCAGGACATGACAAATAAATATGTATTTACTCAATCTCTCTGCCAGGTACTTACATGTTATACACCACTGGAAAGCTAAGGAGCTTTCTAAGATTCTTCAGATGTAAATAATACATACAGTAGCACTCCAGGCTACAATCAAAACTATAGATTAAATAAATGCTTATAACACCAGTTACAAATGCCATGTATCTTTGAAGCCATACTATGCTCCAGTAGCAGATGATACTGCAACAGAAATGCTCCTGTTACATCAGCAGGGGTCCAGTAAAAATAGTCCAGTGACATACTTGGTCCATAAGAAGTCATTTATCTATAGAAACCTGTTGTAGGTCAAATTAAATGGTTTTAGGGGTTAATACAGATATAACTTTCTCATCTCACAGTTCTTTGGTGTGATTGTGTGATACTCCTTCAGTGGTGCCATTGATATTGATCTGTGTGTCGAACTCTCACAACATTAGACCTCATGATTCATTATGGAAATTTCTGTCCATTTGGAAAAAATTTTTCTCTCAATCTGACCACTTTTTGCTAAATGTCTTTTTATATTTCTATGTAAGAAAGTCACTCCACAAGATTTACAATTCAGCTTTGAATCTCACTAATAACACAGAGCTAATTTTTAATGGTGAATAGTAAAAATGACATATTTTACTGTTTGCCTAAACAATGAAATGCTAACATCACAAAAAATCTGTTGCAAGGCATTAACTACTTTGCCTTTAAAAGTCCTTCATTCAACAAAAAATCAAAAGTGCATGCAGTCAGGGCCCTGTGACATCAGTTATAGGACCTGACTGCATGCACCAAAATACTGAAAGACAGGTTTTGCCACCAGGCTGTCAGGCTCCTTAACTCATCACGAACTGGTCAAGACAGTGCACCAAACTTCTTGTCTGTCACAGATAAATTAATTCACGCACACTTTAGATCTCATTAACCTTTTACCACATTCTTACTTTTAACGCTGATCCTGCACATTTATATTGAAAAATGGATTTATCTTCCTTTATCTTGATACATTTCTCCCTTGTGTATAATCCAATTTTCTGCATTCATTGTTCTTTTTCACATTGTGAATAATGAATTGACAGGTTCATCTTGTCCATCACATTTCATTGCACTGACTATGTGTTAACCAGTTGCACATAGAAAATAAATATCTGGATGTATCATCCCTCTAGTTTTGCAGTAAATAAACATTATCAATTGTGTTTATTAAAGAAGTACCAATAAATGAAGCATTTTCTATCAGGTCGTTCCTTCTCCATTCTTAATCAGGTCATCCTCGTCACGGTTTCCATAAAATAGTGTCTGAGCAAATAGGATGACAACATGAGAGTGGGCAAGCAGCCAAGAAATATGATGAAAAGTTGGAGGAGGGGGTGAGAGGTTGTGATGAATGCACACAAACACTATGCAGGTTGTTCATTAAGTGTGCCACGGGGACTTGGTATGTGATCTTGCCTCGTACTGCAGTGCTGTGCTGCAGAACACAGAGGAAAGATGGAGCAGTCATTGCTAGAGGAATGTTCTACACCAGGTGAGGCAGATGACTGTGCTATTATAGTCTCCTTGTCAGAGAAGACTATATTTTAGAAGATGCATCACTTCCTGGTCTTATACTCCCCTCTGTGGCAACTATAAGCCACAGCTTTACAGTAAAGCTGCTTAACCGTGGACAGCTCTATATGAGCCACCACATACACAGTATTTCATACAAATTATGCATTTTGCGCCAACATACAGAAATTTATACCACCACAAGGATCAGGAGACATTTGCTCCAGCTTATCTGGTCGTCTTTGAACAGCAGCTTTGCTTTAAATCATCTTGATAATTTGGGGAAAAGAACAAAAAATGTCAATCCTTTAAATAACCACTCAAACTTTAAAAAAAAAGAAGCCTCATGGTCAGAGCGTTGCGTAAAACAAATAGGGTTTTTGTTGTTGTCTAACTTCTCCAACCTTTTTGGCAAGTGTATGTAGACAATTGTGTCCTGTTTTGACAGCTTGCTTTAGTGAAAGCTTCTCACAGAGCATCCAGAGCTGTTCCCAGAGCCTCTGAGGTCATGGATTATTCATGAGATATGGAGGGAGGTGACATAGTCCCGTTGTGTGGCTCATATGCCAGCAAGCGTGACAGGGCCAGCTGTATGGGGTCAAGAGAAAAAAGCTGTCACGTGTCTGAAGCTCATAACAGTGAATGATTACTGATGATGAATGTGAGTGACTGATGATAATAAAGGGAAACAATCTGTAAGCTTCTTGTGCTGCTGATTGTTTTAAAGGATTATTGACTGGTGAAAACTCAGATGTCCCCTCCTTTTCATTGTTAGGTCATCTGCTATTGCCTCTACTCTGCCTTTGATAGACTGTTTGATACTATATTTTTGTTATATTTAATCATGGTGGTGGGAATTGATCACAGCAGAAACAGAGAAGGCATTTCCTGTTTCTTTTAATCTCTTTCAGTCAGCAATGATAATTTGTGTCTTGTCAGTGTGTATAGCTTAATTATAAGGAGTTTTACTGTAAGAAATAAGTGTGACATAAAACTCTACCTTCTTTTCAATTAAACAGTCCAACACAAGTGCAGGTTGGAGGTTCAGACCCAGGTTTTTGCAGGTTTCCACAGACCGCACCACTATGATGAAGAGATGTCTCATGAGTCTCCTGGGAAACCTGAAGTTCCTTGCCAAGGTCATCTTTAATATCCTCCCCACTGCGAAGTCAGAGACTTGATGGACTCCACTTGATGAACTTGACCAGGTGTTTTCAGCGCTTTCTTCTGTCCTGACTAATGGACAGAGCATTTGACCTTGCCTTTTCTTGGTGTCCTGCCAGCAAACACTTCACCAGCATTTTTCACAATCTGGTCATGGTGCCCTTTTTTCAGTAATTCTGAGCGGTCATTGTGGGGGGGGGGGGGGAGCTGGAGACTCATAGTGGGGTCACATCTGACAACCACTGCTTGATCAGTCCACCTCTACTTTTTCTGATCCTTATACATCCTCTGATCTTACAGCTGCCCTTTGCAGTGATATCCTTACTGAAGCTTTATAGTGTGGATAATTAAGGTCTGGAGAGCTGTCTTTTATGAGTTCATCACTTTGGCAGCTTTTCTGATGGCATTACCTTTCCTTTTTTTCCCCTCAAATCAGTTTTCCTTGACACATATTGTGCTTTCTCATGATTTTCTGTCTTGACCTCTTTCCAATATTTCTCAGCCCTCAGTCTGTTGTTATTGGAAAGCCTGAGCAGAACCAGCAAAGTTATCACACAACCAAGTTGACCCATTATGAGGGGCCATTTTTGTTTTGCATTCTTTGCTAATTTCCTGTTTTCTTTCTTTCTTTGTTTTCCTTTTACTTTAACAGGTAAAGGTGTGCTGATTTGTCTTTGGTGTATCTCTCCACAAAAGCTGCTGCAAAGCTCATATAAGCATTGTTTCTTACCCTTTTCTTCAAGTTTAGGAAATTTCCGCCAAGAGAAAGTTGTTCTATTTGTAAAACCCTAGAAAAACCACAAATGAATATGCATGTGCATAAGGCATATGCATCCTTCAGCAACTCCAACTCACACTTTTTAGAAGTACATGTGATAATGTTGCTTTAAGAATTTAAAGAAAAAGGTCATGCATTGACTTATACATTCTTCAGTTTTTATGCAGGATTAACTAACTGAAATTCTTTGAAATTTGAGGCATTTTATTGCGGATTGAATAGCTTACCTTGGCAGAAATTCCACAACATTTCAAGATCATAAGCAGGCTGCTGCAAATTCTAGCAAGAATTTGTGATATACTACTACACCATTGGGCCAGCACAAAGAGAATTTATATCCACCAATCAACGTGGCATGCATGCTTTTGAAGAAAGCTGACATGCACAGGGAGAACATGCAAGCTTCAAGTCCCCGGCTGAAATTCAAACCAGGGACCTTGTTGCTGTGACGTGACGGTGTGACGGGTTACTTCAAAAAATGCAATTAAACTTGAATCGAAACATGAACATGAGATGTAAGGTAAACATCCCTGGAAGGTCAGTCCGTTAAAAACTTCAGGAATGTAGTCAACATAGATTCTTCATAGTTCAGAGCTAAACCATGTGAAAGTTTCACATTTATGGAGAAGAAACAACTATTTGTTCCACCTAAACAGAATTTGAGAGTAATTTTAATGAAGCAGTTCATTTTATTACTATTTTGCACTGACTACATGTCTAACTCGACAGTCAATTCTCTCTATGTTGGCTTTTCTTTGGAGCGATACTGTATTTGCTGCTGTGTTGCATCTCATTAAAATCGGAGTTTGTCTTGTTTGTTACTTGACAGCTTAGGTGAGGACACCTGCGTTGTCTCTGTCTTGCTTCAGTGCTGATTGCACACATACCGACCAGACGCCCACACACTCGTCTTTACCTGGAGCATGTCGGGGTGGATGTAAGGGCAAGAGGGCTCTGCAGTGGCTGTTTGTGACTGACCTGATTATGGAAAACAGACTCTGACATTGGTCCCAGAGGGTGCAGGGATTGTGGCATCTTCATGAAAAATATCCCTGTTGTGCCAGCTTCTGTCACAAGATGCCTGTGGATAAAGACCGGCTGTGGCAGACTGCCGAGGAGAGAGAGAGAGAGAGAGAGAGAGAGAGAGCGTGAGAGGCACAGAAACAGAGGGGGAAGAGTCAGGATTGGGCATTTAAAAAGGAGAGCCAAAGAGGGAGGGAGATGAATGAGGAAGCGGTGACAGAACTACAGCATGAAGGATTCATATCGTGACAGACTTATGTGAATATTATGCATGTTTGCAACCAAGTTGTAGTTAAAAGTCAAGATGTGATCGTTGCAGGTATATTTGAATCCATTGCATCCTTTTTTTGGATCATGGAAGTGAGGGGTATAAAATAGGCACAGTTTGTTTTTGTCCTGCATTTTAAGCAGAGTAACAAAATTATGTTGTGTTTGTGATTTACATCAGTGTATGTTATGACTAATAGGTGTCATTTTGAGGAGGAATCGTGAAGAAAACTACACAAGATTTGTAGTCATTAAAATCACTACCAATACAATCCTTGAGCTGTGATGAATATCTTCTATCCTTGATGCTATTCTAGTTTGATCATTGATAGATAAGAAAATGATGACTTTACTGTAAGCTGCTCTTGGCTGAGCTGAAGGATAGGAGGCAGGCTGACAGTGTTTGAATGCACCACCCATCTCCTGGATCATTCAGAGAGGAGAAAATCACAAATTCAAACCCTCTAACTTGTAACTTTTGGATAACAGTCATGAACTGTTGCATGTTTGGGGTGTTGTGTTTTTCCATTCATCCATTCTAACGTTATTCTCCCCACCTATTCTAACACAGGGTCTCTGGAGCTTATCCCAACAGCTACTGGGTGAGAGGGAGGGTAAATCCTGGACAGGTCACCAGTCCATCACAGGGCTGTGCTGTGTTTGCAGCTCAGTGAAAAAAAAAAAAAAAAGGGGGTGTTTGCTCTCATCAGCAGGGCAGCACAACTCTCAGTCAGTTCACTCGATGCAAATGTCACACTAGTCTGGAAACACGTGACTATTTGCACATTGATAGGCATGGGTCATAAGTTCATCTAGTCTGTACTTAGTGGACTTACAGCAGTTAAGATGTTACTGAAACCAAAGCCTCCAATAATCCATGAGTTACTTCCATAATATTTTCCCTACATTCTCACGACTCTGCCAGTGCAATGCCAGTATCTAATCCTGCTCAGCCTTCTCTCACTAGAAGACATGCAATAAGTATATCTGTGCGGATTTTCACATTGCAGTAGTGTCATGAGTCACGGTGAAAACTCATGAGATTGCAGTGCATGGGTAGGAGGTTGATGTATGTAGAAAATCATCCACGTGATTGCAGTGACATTAAAACTGGAAACTCCTAACCACATCTAATTTTTTTTACCCTATACCTGTGCTAATTAACATTGATTTTTCTTTTTCATCTTGAATGTTTCGAACTCAAATCCCTAACCATTTGCAAAGGAGAGCTAAATAAAATGTTAAATGACAGAGTCATACCGTAGGACAGGAGTCGGTCTGTTCTTTGGGAGTCATCACATTTTGGGGGACAAAGAAAGGAAATGGAGAACATTTTAAAAGAACACAAAGAGTGCTGTCTCTTAATCAGCTTGCTGCAGCATGTAGTTGGTTCATTGTCACAAATGCTTAGGCATACAGTAACATACTTGCCAACTTTGGGTTAGGGAGATTATTTTCATCAGTGTATCGGCCCAAGGTGTAAATTAGGGATGCACGATAACCTTTCTTTAAAAAAAAAAAAAAATCCTGTACAAATAACCAATACATCTCAGCTTCTATAGGCCACTACAATAACTGAGAACCAATAACACACATACTGTACATACCTGATCATACCAAAGCAAAAATTCCAACTGTAGTTGGTAGTTGGTGTCTACAAAAAGAGGGAAAAGTAGTTTGGAAGCAGCATGGGGTCTCCCCTGTATACCAGCAGTTTTTTTCCCCCTAATCGCAATATCTCAGCGAGTTAAGCTTAAAACTGGGGTTTTTAACTTCTGCATGTTCGATCTTAAACATTTCAACTGTATGGCGTAGTCAGTGCAAGCTGATGCCACCTTTACGTATCCACACACATGCACACACACACACACAGGCATGCATGCGCGACTCATGCTTGTACAGTATGCATGCCCACATCCACACATACATATGCACATGGAGAAAAAACAAAAAATAAGAAATGAAATTCACTTTTCAGCCACATCCAGAAACAGTGTGTGCGTCTGAGTGACAACTTCTTCGTCTTCTTCTTCTCTTGTTCTGGCAAGCTATACGCATAAGGGTTGCCAGATACTGTGACAAATATCCCCCACAAGCTTACTTGTTTCCTTCACTGTAAAATCGGGATTTTGGCAGGATAAGTTACTGATTGGAAGCACGGTGGGAGGCAACGTTAAAAATTGGGAGTCTCCCGCGTGAATTGGAGAGTTGGCAAGACACATTTTACAGCTTACTAAAGGCGTATACCTGATTTTGCATATTTTCAAACAATGAGTGAGGTTAACAGTTTGATTTTAACTGCAAGCCGCTAGTTTTCCCAGTGAGAAACGCTTCCACTCGACGTGCATGAAATAAAACGCACATCTCATGCTCGTGCACAAGGAAACTCTTCGGAGGAAACTCACAACTTCCAGTGAATTTACTGTTTTGGTTGCAGTAAATGGCTGCATATCAGCTAAATTACATTTTCCTGTCACTTAAATCCCCAGTGCAAATGATAGCATAACAAGCCATTTCTTTCATAAACTGTTAGCTTACTGTAACTACGGTTAAATACACAGATGCACAATTACTGTATGTGTTATGATGGTATAGTCGACATTACAACATGACAACCTACTGAAACAAAGTATCTAACTGGTCACAGCGATTGAAAATGATGTGATGTAAAGCAGTTTGTGTTTGTTCTTATACCTACTGTATAGTTTGATGCTAATGTTAGCATGGACTTGGTCACATTATGGTGTAACTGTCATTAGGTATTATATACGTCATAGAAGTGAACGCATTAAAACCAGCAGTGGTACATAGCACCAGGCCAGCAGCCGAGGACATACTGTAAAATGTTACTGAGAAGAAAGTGATTGAAAAGATACCTGTCTAAAAGGACTACAGCCAGTTTCGAGTCCACATTCAGTCCAGTATGATGCACCAAGATTTACACAAGCTTTATTCCCTCTTTGGTCACTCTTGCAGTTTAAATCTCTCTTCTCTTCCACCTTTTAGGCTGTTTTGCTGTATAAACAGTGACAGCCAGCGGAGGTATTGCAACTTTCCCTTCGGTAGATACCATGCTGTTCTGTTTACAAGATCTGCCTTGCACGCGCCTCTCGTTAGGAAACGTTCTTAGTGGCTAATTGGAAACCGGAAGTTCTACAGAATTATCGCACTGGCAGCAAAGTTAGAAGCTTAAACTAAAAAGGCCTGCACTCGTCGTGCTTACAGTATGCGCAATCAATGAGTAATTTATTTTTATAAAACTACTTCTTTTACCACATAATATACTGTACCATGTAAAAGACAAAATCAGGTATAGTGCCTTTAACTACTCTGACTCAACAAACCTTGGCCAAACAATTTACAGCAACACAGTTCATCTGAGCAGCTGAAAATGAAAAGAAAAAGTACATACTGTCAGTAATCCTAAAAGTGAAAACTGCTCTGGAAATTAGAATAACCCACCCCCACAAAGCAAATGATTACAGGAAGATACCCCCTCCCCCTTCCCTCATTACTGTAGCTGTCTCCTTAGTTTAGACTGGCACAGGTTAAACTGTTATCTGAAGAAGCAAGAAAACCTGCAAAAGAATTTCTAAAGATTAATACTGAGGTGGTGGTTCATTTTTCTACTGTGAAGCTTTTCTTGTCTCAGTAAAACATAAAAGAAACACATGTGCAGCGCTTTTTCCTGCATTTTCACTGCTAAACTTAATGTTAAAGATTTGAAGATGAACATTTGAAGAAGCCTTATTAGTTTTGTGTGAACTAAAGTTAAAAATACAACTTTCTGGCAGCAATGATCAAATGATTCTTCAGAGGAAGAAATAAAACAATAAAAAAGAAAAAACACATGAGGTTGTTGGATTAATCATGCGAGGAAAGAATTCATGGAAATATTGGCAACTTCTGAAGGTTAACATCACAATGTCTTCAAAAAACAAACATATGAAAAGTGGATTGTTTCTACAAGAGAAAATAAAATAAAACCTCACATCAACACAAATCTTTGAATAGTCATAAAAGGGCAGTTCAAGACTGTCCAAGAATCTTAAAAAGTAAGACTTCTGGAATAACTGTTGAAAATCTCCCAAAGAGCTACTGCAAAAGGCGAAACTGTGATACTCGCCAGAAAGTATTACCAAGTGCTGACAATGCAGGGTGCCAAGTTATTTACCTTGGGCTTTTTTCCCTCTCGTCTCACTTGCAGCAGCTGGGATGGGCTCTAGCCCCATTTCAATGACCTTGCATTTGAATAAACTGGTGTAGCTACCAGTGGTGGGAACATTACAATACTTTGAAAAGTAATTAATTATAGTTACTTGTTACTTCCC
Source organism: Atherinomorus stipes (assembly GCA_023101725.1). Classification (NCBI taxonomy): domain Eukaryota; kingdom Metazoa; phylum Chordata; class Actinopteri; order Atheriniformes; family Atherinidae; genus Atherinomorus; species Atherinomorus stipes. The sequence goes on along the minus strand of JALJCO010013530.1, from coordinate 22,651 downwards.
CAAAAAAGTAATGGTGTTGCTATTTATCTGTCAGTCTTACAACTAAACTTAGAACTTTGAGGAACGTGGAAGAAGTGTAGTCTACCTCTTGTAGGTGAGCTTTCAGAAGGAGGGCAGTGATGGTGAAAAGGAAATGATTTCATGTGTGTCCTGTTTGGCTGTTGTTATATGTGAAACTGTTTTGTCTACTGTCCTTTGTTGGTTCATTGTCCAGTGTAGTGGTGCAAAACAAATTTCAGACATTCTGACAATAAAGGTATCGTATCGTACTAATGGAATTACACTTTATAAAATAATTAATCACTTGGAAAAGTAATTATTCCGTTACTTTTAACAAGAGTATAATATAACAAGAGTGATGCGCTGTCAGTGACAGTCAGTAACAGTAAGCCTCTCACATGGTAAATTCATTAGACTACCCTGTTACTGAAAAAGTAGCGCCATTAGTAACACTGTTTATTCTAACACCGTTATTCCCATCACCAGTAGCTACTGGATGGTTTGATTTTACAATTTTGTTAGTTTTTTAGGATCTTTTGTTTTGAACAAAAAAAAAAAAAAAACGAAAACGAAAAGAAAAAAACCTTAAAATTAAACCCTGCACAGTCATTGCAATAATTTATTTTCATTATTTCATGATCAAAAGAGAGTGTGAGAAAGCTAATGCTTATCCTGTCTCCATTTAATATACCATATTTAGGTATTTATACAATATTCTACACGCATAGTCATTAACTATCTCAATACATATCAGAGATGTCTTCTTTTGCAAGTCCAATTTGCTTTCAGTTGTAATGAGTAAAATAACACGGAACGCCTGCTGTGTGGTTTGCTTAGCTTTACCTGACAAATACTCTGTCCCTCCCCTTAGGACAATTTCTTTGTTGTATCAAATAAGCAAAACCTTTAGATGAACTTGGACATTTATTCAGACTGGTAAATTTGCTTTAACTTATCCAAGAGTTTTCAATGTGTACAAAAATCCATCCGGACCAACAGCGACATTCTCAAAACGAATCCTGCAGTTCATAGCATTTTTTCTGAATGTGGAGAGAACGCGAATATGCTGCACCTAAGGATCACCAGCTGTCCTGCAGGTTTTAGATGTCTCCTGCTGCAACACACCTGATCCATATGACAGCATGTAGTCAAGTTCTGCACAAGCCTCATAATGACCCATTAGTAGTTTTTTTCTCTCTCTTTCTCTCTTTTTTATTTGTCCTGTCCAGCATCGTGGCAAGCAGAATGGTGATCTGGTTGCTTTATTGCGTTGAACAGATTTGCTTTGCTAGGAGGAGCTTTATGAACACAAGGCTCCCCTTGATATCCTGTTTATTCATTTTTATTTCTTTAATTAAACATTTGTTTATAACACTATTCCATACCATACTGCTGGGCTTGACAAGGGAGAAATGAGAGTTAACAGAAGCAATAATAGAAAGTGGAACAGAGAGAAAGGAGTGAGGAGGGAGAGAGAGAGAGAGAGAGAATGAAAACATGGATCCACGTCCACAGTTCACTGGTGCATCTGTACAGAAACCCCTAAACAACATTCCAAGGTTTTTGCTGGAAAACAAAACTAGCAATCCCCCTCAGGGGGACCTGCAGGTGGCTTAAGCATCATCAGCTCATACAAACACACACAGAACTACGCAGAGAAGAGGTACAACCTAGTCAGTGCAACGGAAAGCAGCGTCACAGTGTCAACATGCATAATAAAGTCTCTCTGTGGTGATGCAGGAGGAAGCCTGCACAGCCCGAGACCCAGGCCCCCAGCAGCCACCGAGAGGCCCGGACCCCAGCCCCCCCACCTCCCCAGAGGCAAGTGTATCTATCTGCGGCTTGCAACCCAGTGGGCATGTCCTATAGTGGGCGAGTCGCATTGTGGGTGGGTCTGGTTAGGTTTAGGGGAAGGGTCAGGGGTAGGGCTAGATTTTACCGTGCTGTCATTGGCCTGGTGGGCGTGTCGTCGAGTAACGTCACACTACGACACGCCCACTCTACGACACGCCCCCCCTGTCTTGCGAGCCGCAGATAGACCCTTCTCCCCAGAGGGCAGCAGAAGGTGGCCCCAGCAAGACCTTTAGTCCTCCTATCTACCAGGGGGCAGCCCTTCAATCTGATTTTGGTGAATTTTTGGCTACTTCTGCCACCTCCCCTCTTCCTCAGCAACCAAATGCATCATGTTGTCATATAATTTTCTTATTGGTTGATGTGTTGCAAGAGGTTTTTTTTTTCTTGCTTACAAGCACTTTTCATAGGATTCGTCAATTTTTTCCTTCCTCAAACGCACATTAAATGTATGTAAAATCAGTTGGAAAACTACGTTGTACATTTTATATCATAACTCTGGTTATATTTGGTCTATTTGACACAATTTAAAAACTGATTTATAGTTTGAAGACTCCACTATCCAGAGAAGTTGGAATGTTGCGTTTAGCTGCTGCGTCATCTTACGGTAAATCGGACATGCGATCTGGACGCACCGGTGCGTCGCAACAGCCCCAGAGTTATAACTGTGTGAGCTGAGGGCAGAATATATGAATTATTCTAGTTTTTAAAACTGAAAAAGCCTCAACATTTCAATTAATTACTCATTAAGACTCAGTTCCAATAAATATTCCTGACATTCCTAAACAAGCAACAAACCCAAACTGCACCGTTTACAGTGGGTCTTATCCCAGTTTTGTCCCAGTTTAACGTTGTCATGGCAACGTCACAGTTAATGGAAACTGTGTTCAGCAAGTGTTTCATTCTTTTTATGAACACATTCAGTAGAGCTAATTGATGGAATTAACATCACAGTAGTACAAAGGTTCCAACAAGCTAATGCAGCTACAGTGCTAAGCTCATTGCTAACATGCTAACAGTGACTAACCTCTCCAAGGGTGCTTTAATGTGGATGAAGGTGGATGTGATGAATACGGCATCCTGGATTTTTATTACACAGATGTTGCTGTTTGATGTTCATATACATATATATATATATATATATATATATATATCATATTTGCTTTCATTAAGTTTTTAATACCCAAAGTTGCAGCGATGCGGCATCACAGGTGTTCACCAGCACTGCCATTGTTTTGATTGATTGATTGCTTGTGTGGGCGCATTTACGTGACATTGCGCCAGTGTTCTTAGTCTGGTTAAATGACAGCAGTTAACAGAAGGCAGGAGATCAGAGAGAGATCTTGGTGGGGGGGGGGGGGGGAGGAGACAAAAAAGATTGTTCACGAGTGTCAAACGAGTGTCGCACCACAAGTCTGAGTCGAGTCTCAAGTCTTTAGAGTCAATTCTGAAGTCTCTGAGAGTGCAACTTAAGTGCAACTCCAGTCCAAGTCCCAAATCCGTGTTACCATCTCTGATACATAGGCTATGCCTCTCCAATATGCATCATATTTTTTTCCCAGCACTGCATAATTCTCCCTGTTTCATATTTAACATCAAACCCAAAGTTTTATTGATACACCTTTTCCATACATCATTGTCCATTGAAAAATGCTAAGTGTGCTATTTTAAACTTGAAAACTTGCCTTTTGGAATTTACTGTCAATCATATCTTATTTTCTCAGGTTTTCTTAACTCAGACTTATTTTATACAGATGCGGGCATGAAAAAGTTCCGCCTTTTTCTGCCAGAAGTGGTGCAGTAATGGCTGACTGGCTGAATGATTTGTCCCGCGAATACGTCATCACGCACGGTGTCCAAACTTGGCGTGTGGAATCCTTGTTCCAGGCCTTCATTTATGCTCTGAAATCGTTTCCCCTGGGCACACAGGCGTTTCTCTGTGCGATTGAATTCGCAGACATATCGCTGCTAAGTGGCTGGCAGTCGGCTGAAAGGGGAACTTTTTCATGCCCGCATCTGTAGCACTCAATTTTGAATGGTTGAGAGAGATTAAGCTTTAATTCATGCATGTTGAGGAGCAGAAAAGCACAAAGGTGTTCTTTAGTATTTGTTTGGCAGAAGAAAACCATGATATTATCTGAGCGTTTGAGCCATTGAAAGTAATAATACATTTCCAGCAGACACATTGCAAGCGTTACTTAGTATGCCTCCCAAATGAACCCTGTAGAATTCATAATGTGTACTTGAGAAGCTATGGCTTTTAGACTTGAAACAATCCAAAATAATCTCTCCCCTTGAGAAGTAATTATGTACCTACTCATCTGGCAAACACTTCAAGGAAGTATTAAAGCAACTGTGATTTCGAGTTTACATTTCCCTGGAGGAAGGGCACATTTATATATATCTTTTAGCAGAGGGTCAGTGGGTAAAAATGGAAAAAAAAAAGTTTAAAAAAAAAAAAAAATATGGACGGGAATTTCCCATGTTGGCAGGAAATCTATTATTCATTCAGGGGCACCACCCTGACAGCTGCTGAAGAAGCTCTGAGATTAAGGACAAGTATGGATGGATGTGTGTCTCATGTATATTCTGTTTCATCCAGCAAGCCAAACTCCTCTTGTCTGCGTGCCACTGCTGGTCTATCCCCAGTAGCTTTTAAAACACAGTCCAACCAGACAGATGAATTAAGATGTTTAAGTGGAACAGTGAGATATTCATCCATAGCAATGCAAGACTTATGAGGTGTAACGATGCACCACTCAAATATAATGAAAGCTGAGGCATGGATTATCTGGATAATGAAGTTTTATGTTGATTTAAATCCACACTAGGATGTCTCATCCCAAAATCTGTGAATGGTAAAAGTTTATCTCAGCATCATTTCTGTGAGAACTGCAGTAAAAGAATTGTGAGTGCACACAGGAAGTGAAATAAAACTCTTTAATATGAATTCTCCTTTATGTGCAATGAATCTTGTCAGTTAAAAAGCATTTCACCATTCTGCATCTATGAGTGGATTGTTTGTGTGATCAATATTACATTTTCTTTCAGCAGAAACGAGGTTTCTATTATGCATAAAGTTCTTTAAAACCTTAAGTGTTTTATTTGTTTTCTCAAATTGTTGCCAGAAAGCCCTCAACTACTTAGAGAGACATTTTAGATGTTTTCCTCAGAGTCGAGAAAATATTAATGCTGGAGATAGTGATTGTTGAGGTTTTATTGTTTTTACATACTTGTGTAAAGGATTTGATCCTCCTTCAAACCAACTACACAAACAGACTTTCTGCATCATCATTGCAGGAATGATCACTCTAGCTGGTCCCATTTGGTTACAAGCGCTGTCACTTAAAAATGAATACTTTTTCGTCTTTCTTTTTTATTTCGTTCATTAAAATACAGAATATCAAAGCCATTATCAGGCAAGAAGAGCGGCATGTCATTGAGAGTTCCTCTGTTCATTAAAAGGATAACTCAGAAACCATGCATGAATGTTCTTAACTATGATCAGATTGGAATCACCAGAAAAACTCCACACAAAAAGGCCCAGCAAGACCTGCAGAAGAAACTCATTGTGGGGTAACAGTGTCACACACATTGCCTCCATTCAGCCACCAGATAACAAGAACATAACAATACTTCATGCTCTACAATGAAAACCACACGGTGCCTTTGTTCTTCTATAATTCATAATTTATTGCAAAGAATGTATCATTTCTAGAAGTTTCACAAAATTTCTCATAATTATCGGTTGTACGTAGCACCTATCATGTACTTTTGATCCTTAATTTTATGTGATGATGTTGCATGAATTAAACTAGGACGTAGATAAAGCCTGAAGTCTTTTAGCTGAACTTAAAGGAGTACAGCGCAAGTTCCAACTCTTTCCAGAAGTTCGCCCCCTCTGGCGACAAGTTGAACTGACGCTAATGTCGTGCACACGTATGAGCTGCTTCGACTGTGTTGGCCTCTAATTTAACCCACACTACACTCAGTCTGAGCCCAGAGTTAGAGTCACAATGTCTACTGAAGTAATAAAGTTATAAATCTGCAAGTTGTTTACGGTTTGATCGTTGAGTAAACTGACAGACAGTATGCTAACGATAACAACAGGCTAACGCTGGCTTGTAGTTCAAATATCTAAATTCACAGGCTGAGACCACGATTACCTTATAAAATTACAGCATCAACAAATTTAACAAGTTGACAAGAGTGTATCTCTTCCCCAGGAACAGTCATATGGCTGTCATGTTGCCACATTTCCATGCTAAAAGCTTAGCATTGCAATATTATGCATCCTTATTTTCGTCATACATCACATTTACCTTGTTAGTAAGAAGAAAGCCTACTGTGGGTCCCGTTTAATTCCCAGACTGGATCAGTCCCTCCATTAAAAAAAGAAAAAAAGCTGCTCGGTTGTTTACTCCTGTCTTACTCTGGTGCCGATGTTGTACCAAAAAACGCCCCTCTGCCATGGAGACCAGTCAGACTCCAGTTTGATTCTCTTCGTCTCACAAGACAACACTTTTCTTCTTTGTCTTACTGGAGTCTGAGTTGGGGTTTGAGAGGCACCCGCTCTCCATTTTTTGGCAGCAGTTAGTGTTGTCTCAACATGCGCAGACCTGCGGTGGCGGAATGCAGCCGGACGAACGAGAATGCACAGCTCGTCTTTCCCATAAGCGCCCCCTTGAGGCTTCGTACCTGAAACTCTCGAATAGAGCATTCAGAAACAATATTAGAGACAACCGCAGTGAAGAAAGATCAGCTCATTCTACACATCAGACAATTGTAAGAGCATGTGGAGGAAAGAAAAGAATAGTATTTAACATTTAAAATTGCGCAATGCACCTTTAACCTAGAGAAATGTACAGTTTGCAAATATTAGTCTTGAATGGAACTGTTTAATGTTTAATGATTGAAAACACCATCCAAGCTCATCCTCGTCCTGATGAAGATTTATTCCCTTGTCAAAGAACTGATTTTAGAGTGATTTGCTTCTTTGTCTAAAGATTATGAGCTCTGTTTCCTTCCTGCTACTTGTACATGTACCATTGGTACTCTAGAGGACACCATTTTGGGTCGCTTTTAAGGCAATTAACCTACAACCTGTCTGGTCATTTTTATGAAAGGAATTGTTTTACAGTGACGGAAAAATAGATCAACTTTTAAATGGACAAATTTCTTAGAAATATTTTTCTATTAAAAGTAAAATGTGTAATAACTACTGTATGACACCAAGTAGAAGCAATTAATTCTGTAGCAGTAATTAGATTAACAAATCACTTTTCAATGGCAGATGTATTCAATATAATTATCAACTCAGCCCTGATACTTGCAGTATATTAGAGTTTTGCATATTTATTTTATTATGCAGACAGTTTATGAAAGGTAAAACAAAGAATCTTTAAAACTGTTGGATGTTTGGCAGGAATCTTTAAGAACAAGTGAATCTGGCTCCAAATAATCACATTGGATGACATTGCCTGAAATTCTCCTCGTTTTTAATGTTATCACCAAACTCTTGCACTCTGTTCTTTCTGCCCATTTTCCCTCTGGGTGATCTCAAAGACGTAAACAAGTGATTTTCCAAAGACAGCATTCAAAAAGGAAAAGTCTGCCACATATGATGAACTATTCGAACTATGCAGGCAGAGTTGGAATAAGAAGCACTGGTTATGGAAAAAGCAGCACTTCACATCTGACCTCTCTTCTAAACTAATCTCAAGCAGAGTGCATGCTGCACACACCAATTAGGACTCAGGAAAGCTGGGAGGAGGTCACCAGGTCAGCTATTATCCAGCTGAGCCATATGTACACCTGACAGCATGTAAGACAAGATTTGCTGCTAGAAATTGAACATGGATTTGGACTAGGACTGAAAGTTTAATCTCCATTTGGGGAGATTTCATTATATTTTACCGTTTCCGCACATATTTGTCGGTATGTGTCAATACATAGATGTGATCCTATAGCAGGGAGGGGGAAAAAGGCTGCATCCCAAGCCCAGCTGCTGTCTTTAATGGCTGTGTGATGGGTACGAGCCAAAGTTAGTCTGGTGTCTGGGGAAAAAGCTATTGATGTGAAGATGTTCCCTTTCTTCAGAGTCAGAGAATGGAAACCAATTTATGGGACATATGACTCAACTATGGAGGAACTTAACAACCTCACTAACAACAAAGGAAAGACCCCAACATCCTCTGTCCTTGAGCAAAATTGGCTAGGATTAATTTTCATATACATTTGTATGGATTGTCCGTCTTCCTTTACAAGTGTTAGTGTCGAAGTTTTCTTGAGCTACGAGACTTACCCTTCAACGAAGAAAGCTGATGTTTAAAAATTAGGGAGAGTTTACCACCTCTGTTCCAATCCAACCTGCTGATGATTTTCAACAGCTTTATTACAAATGTAAAAGACAATAAAGTCATGTGACCTCAAATAGTTTGATATGTAGTGTATTGTAGAGGAAAACTACAGAACTGAGGATTAGTGGCATAACAGAAATGTTAATGAAGCCCTAAACTCTTTGATAATGAGAATATTTTGGATATCATTCACATCAAGGGTAGCAAGTCAAAGACTTAAAAAATGTTCTGATCAAGGCTGGTGGAAAGATTCTAGGTGATAGAATGATGATCCTCAGGGAAATCTGTTGATTACTGTACCATGTTTTCATTGATTTTGAATTTGCTGCTGTATTGTAGAGTTGGCACGGAGACTTTGTCTTCATTTAGCAGGGGAATGTTTTCCTCTGTTTTGTTCATGGTGATAATGTAACGTGTCAAATACTTTCAAAACATTCTCAAATTAAAATGCAGACATAATTCAGTCCCACATTCTGTAATGTGAGGTTTCTAATGCTGCCTTCATGTGGTACGGGAAAGATGATCCTTTCCACTTGTTAAGTCGAAATTACCAGAGTGTTGTGTTCAAGTGATTTATCGTCGTAATGAAGTTTCACACTGGAAGCTATCTTCGACTGACTAGCAAGCTAGCTGCTAGCTAGCATCTGCTCTGAGGAGGTAAACCAAATAATAACCATATTTTTACTAACAAAACTAGGTTTAAATGTTGATTCTATTTTTTCTATTATAGGTATTTTTAATCCCTCCAGTGTTTTCCTCATGGGGTCCTCCATGTCAGGGCCTATGCCTGCTTTAGTGTTGGGGCTGTCGCCGTGGTCGTGTCCCTGTCTGGGTGGTCGGGATCCAGCACTGCAGCCTAATAGCTGTAGCGTGGACCTGGTCTGCAGGATTAGGCAGGATGGACCCTGATATGAATGGACCCCAGAATATCGTTCCTTCACCGGGTGCCAAGACATGTCTTTCGGGATAGTCTGTTCTTGAGGGTGGGTGGGGGGGGGGGGGGGGGTATGCTATGCATGAAAATGCATATGAATAAAATTTGATTTGATGGCATCAAAGTTCTGTATGTCACAGAATTATGCAGACTACAAATCAAATAATAGCAACAGAAAACTTTAAACAAAATGCGATGCATCCCATTCAGGATTTTTGTTGCTCTCCGTCATATCGAAAGGTCATCTCGGCAGCTTGAGCATCATAAAATTTTTCCAGTTTTCCAGTGGAAATTACGACATGAGCAGGTGTTCAAGTGCAATTTTCACGTCAGACTTTGGTATTTACCATAAATACGACACAAGATGAAGGCAGCATATGCTTCTCCATTTTATCTGGGATGGTAGAATGTCGCAGCTTGTGTCTGAAAGAAGAATGTGATGTGCATTATTCATAGCGGTCCAAACTACAGCTTAATTAATGGAGAAAATCTTCTTCAGATAGGCCATTAATAGGCCATGAATGTCAGTAAGCAGCTTCACAAACACAAGATGCAATCATTTTTTTCTGCTCTGTGGCTGGGCTTATGTCCAAAAACAAGTTTAGAAATTCAGAAGAACTCATGTAAGCACACTGAGAGGACCCACTTGAGGTGGTGCAGGGGCCTGATGAAGACACTTCTTTGCCTAGGTGGGACTTGCTGGAGGAGATATGTCTCCCAGCTGGCCCCAACGTGTTTGGAGATCCTCCAGAAGGTGCTAAGGAGATGAGGAGAATGTCTGCTCCACCTGTTGCTACCACCCCCCAGAGTGATTTGGAAAAAGGGATGAGTGGCTGCGTAGAAAAAAGATAACATCTAATCATCAAAAATCTTAACTTGATCTCTTTTGCACCACCTGTGGCACATACAGTACGGGCCGAAAGATTAGATGCACTCCCATTAAAGATGGAAAAAATCAGCTGTTAGTAAAATAAGTTGAAATTAATAATAATTTTAAAAAAGTAAATATATAATAAATTGATAAAAATTTAGACAAAATCATGACATTGATTTTGAACTGTGGTTCAACGGAAATATCAAAAACAACCAAAAAAAGCAAACAAGCATGATGGGGCTCCAAAACTAAAATTTTATTGAGCAACACTTTAAGGCAATCACTGCACTCAAGTGTTTTCTGCAACGTCCAATCAGACTTCTGCACCGGTTGACAGGTATTTGGTCCACCATTCATGGGCAAGGTGCTTTAATTTGTCTGGAACAGTTTTGTTTGTTTATTTTTTATTATCATTTTTAAAACCCCAATTCAAAATCAATATTTTACTTTACTGAATTATAATTTAGTAAATTTTTATTTATTGTTACTTTTTTTCAGTTTCTTGTTATTTGAATTACTATTGGGAATTTAGCCTTTTCTTTAACAGGAGTGGCTCTAAACTTTCAGCCTGTGTTTACTTCCCCCTAAAATCATGAATTTGGTTTAATCATATCCAATAACTTTCAAAATCTGGACTTGTAGAGTCTTAAAGGAGCAAAAAATTGTGCTTTTTATTACTGTGAGCTCATCCCCACATCAACACATCATAAGAGTGCAAAAATAAACATGTTTACAACAGCAAATGATTCAAGTATCACAATTTATTACAAAAACTAGAACTTTTTTTCTTTCTGTCGGTGTTGCCATGCTTTAAGCGTATAACAATACAGTATAAAACCTCAACCTAAAAGGAGGATAGTAAAAGCAACGATCAGAGATGCTGACGCAGCATTACAGAAGTTAAGACATGCTGTTACTGTACAGAGAACGTTCCTGCTCAAGTTCAAGCAACTGTAAAACGCGCCATTGTCATCAATGAATTGCATTTCACATCAAACAATCTGTTCCAACCTCCTCCGAAAAGTGTCACGACAAACACCTCTTTTGATATTAATTCACGAGAAAATAAACACGAATGCACAAACACTCTGCAAAGGACGATGAATGTGCTGAGATACTTTTCAACAGCCCAAGGCACTCAGGCTCAAATGTTGGCAATGAATATACGTCATTCTTCGCACAAAATCACGTCAAGCAGGTGGTGGTAGAGAAAGAGGAGTGACAGAGAAACACCGTTGTCTTCTTTTTTTTTTTCTTAACCTCTTGATGAACACCTTCCTTTTGAAGAAGTCCACCCTGCCCTTCTTCACAGTGAAAATTCCTGGCAGTCGAGACACAAAAGACATTTGAAGAAGTCAAGTCAGTTTGTTGAATTGCGTGACATCTGTTTTCTAAAAACTACATGACCTCCTACTGTATGTCTGATGCTGGCCCCTCACTTTGCTCTCTCAGAGCGACCTCTGCTCTCAGGATCGGCATTGCCAGCTTTTTTTTTTTTTTTTTTTCAAAGAAAACCACAAATTAAACCTGATGTGCGTTCAAGCACCACAGGATGCCAAAGTGTCTCTTTTCAGTGACTTCTCCCACATGAGAAATCTGGTAAAAATCTATCAAATCGTCCACAAGTTCTATTTTCAAATATCTATAACAAAATTCCAGATGGTACTCGACTGCGACAATCTCCTCATGACCTTTCGAACGTGTTTACCGACGCCGTGACAACAGTGGCTTTTGCAGACACGCTGGGTCTGTCTTCCCTGCTGCTCAGTTCAGCTGGCGACAAGCTTCAAATGTCCACTTCGAGGCACCTCCGTAAATATCAAGGCTTGTCTCCATCCATGCAAAAACGTTGCCCACTTGAGCTTTGCTGCTGCAGGTTGCCAGATTGTAAATCTCTCCCACAGACAGTTTCCGATCCCAGATGTGGAAATTTGCCAGGTCTCCAACAAAAGCTTGCGTGGCGTCAAATCCTCCTCCATACGTGTCCTGTGGGGAAGAAAATGGATTTAAAGGAAGATGAAAAACCTGATTCATGAAGAGGATAAAAACATCTTTGATTACACTGATAGCGGATTGAACTGAAAGAGCAATATGCTCATTAAAGGACCCAGTTTTTTAATAAGATCTCGCTTAAAGATTTAATCACTTCATTAAACTTGTGAAAACAGCCAAGGATGGACAAGAATATTAAAGACTTTCCTGCGTCACTATAAACATCTTGGTCTGCTTGTTAATTTACCGTCTGTGTTATGAGAGACATTCTATATTTCACTCAATAATGCAACAAAATGCTGAATAACTATTTTATTTAGGACCTTGAAGCTAACAAAAACTGTTAGATGAGAATCTGGAAAAAATCAAATCCATACCTGCTCCTGGCCAAGGATCAGCAGGCCCTGTGGTTTGATGGGATGATAGGGAGCCAGATTTTCTCCACTGCCCCTCTTGACACCATCTTGGAAAGCTTCCCAAACACCATCACGAGTTGTCCAGGTCACACAGATATGATGCCACTTTCCATCATTGATAAGAAAAGGCAGCTTGGCAACCTTTAACAGGTGCAAATGCAGACATGATTAGAACTGACCACAAGGGAAAATAAAGGCTAACAAGACGTCCATCATCTTTAGAACATACCTTGTCATTTATCAGTAGCTCCATTGGGTTGTTTCCCCACTCTATAAGGACCAGCTCATTGGCCTGACCAGGAACTGCATAAGAAAAAGGTGTTCCCACTCCAGGAGAGGCATTGGACTTCAGCCACATGCAGACAGTCAGGGCGTACATCTCTGGCAAACTCTTCTTCACTTTTGCGTACATGTAGTTGGTTCTCAGTGGAAACGTTAGCTGGAATTTATCCAGTGGTCTGTTTTCTCTCTGACCTGAGAGGGGGGAAAGCAAAAGGACACTTTAAAAATATGTATTTCTGATTTTCTTTTTTTTCCCATTACACACATCCTAAGGATTTGCACTGGAATTACACGTTACACAACAAATCCACAATGGTGATGCTCCAGATTTGCTTTAATCTCTACAGAACCATTACTGGAGTAGTGATATTAACTTTCATCTTTTTTTTTTCATCCATCCACTGCTCGTTTTTTTTTTTTCTTCTTCTTTTTTGTTTCCATAACCAGGCTTAAATGACAGTCGGCACCAGCGGGGTCCCAAACTGAGACAGTATCATGTTATAAGTTCTCAAAATAGAGCAAATGGAGGCAGGAGGTCGTTCACTGAATGCAGAGGTTTAATCTGCATGAATTACAGCAGGAAACTGCAGAATGCATCGGACAGTGAATGATGCTTAAAATCACAAATTGGACATGAATCGATTTTTTCTCCCTCGTTTAGCATTTTGAGATGAAATTTGTCCACTGCAGTGATTTTTCTTTTCTTTTTTATCTCCTTTGCATATCGCTGCCCAGCTTCGCCTCCATCACGCCTCCCACCCATCACTCCCAGATCCCCTTCACTTTTTTTCTCTCTTTTTTCGCCACCTACCTTTTTCCAGGTCAGAGATCCGCTGGTGGAGGGACGTGAGGGTGGACTCCACTCTCCCACGCTGCTCCGTCTCATTCCGAGTCCGGGCTTCCCCTCCTCGATGCTGTTCACTCGGGACAACACCTGCTTCTCTAAGTCGTCGATCTTACTTTGGAGCAGGTCTTTCAGGCTGTTCGCCTGCACCGAGTTGTTACTTCTGCTGAATTGCTGTTTGGGGCAAAAACGCATGAAGCTTAGTTATCATTGAAGGTGGGGATAGTTTGAGATTAACTTTTATATGCTGTGGATATGTAACTTTAATATATATTTCCCCCTTTTTTATTTTAATGTTGGCAACCTTAGACTATTCTGGTTTTGATATCAGTCAGCAGCGTGGCTGTGATGTGTGCGGAGCTTTGCGCAGCGGTGAAAATCTCTGCAGAAACATCAGCCTACCTCCAGATTTTCTAATCTCTGCTTCAGCGATTGTAAAGTCTGTGATAGCTGCGTCAAAGTGTCAGCGGGGCCCCTCGACACATCCCCCATAGTGTTTTTGGTCCCCCCTTCTTTCCTCCTGCCCCCGGGGCGCGCGTCCCCGGGTTCTGCGCCGCTCTGGCTCTCACACCGAGCCAACTTCGAGGTCAGTTCTCTAATAGTCTCTTTTTGGTTCATGATCGTCTCTTTCTGCTGCAAAACTGTCTCCCGCAGCTGCATAACAGTGGTCTTCAAGTCCTCTCCTGGCACGCTGTTCTGCAACGTGGCTGCGCATATGTCCATATCCTTGGGTACGGACGTGCAAATGAACTGCGTCTGTCCCGCAAAGTCTTGAGATAAACTCTCCAAAAACACGCCGGAAAATAGAAAAAGTCTCCAACAGAATCCGTTCTTTGTCGCCTGCATGCTGGCGTCTGTGCTGAGGTTTTGTTATTTTGTTTGTTTTGGTGTACGTGCAGCACCGACCTCGCGCTTGTGTCCCCTCGTTGTTGTACTCCTGTCTGTGTGAGCGCACCCGCTTTTATACTACGTGCCCGACTCTGCGCAGAGCAGGTTCACTGCATCACGACCAGAGGGGCGGGAATCGCGCTCTGCCCCCTATTTAAAACGTCTCCAGAAGTTGCGTCACATCCAAGAGATGAAACCCATTTTGCTTTCAGGCTCTCACATGTTAAATCTTTCATCACTTTGACTATTTGTCATTTCTGGCTGTGTATTATTCATTCGAAAAACGCGGATTTGTTGGCAGAGAAGGGGCTTGCTTGTGTGGCAGAGGGCCAGCAGAGGCCAGCTGTGTTTGTTTTGTTTTGGGCGCGCTGGGAAACTCAAACAAACTGAAGGTGGATGCAGATGAGAAGTTGCAGTAATTTGTGGCTGATAGAGTCGCCCAGCAGGTTCAGCACCAAGGACAGCTCCACTCACATCACAGCGTCACAGAGAGCAGAAAGAGCGGCTGTTTCTGCTGCCTACAAACGCTTCCTCCTCGTCTACGTTATTTCTATGGCCATGATCTGTAAACTCAGTCTGAGAAAGCGTGTTCAGTTTAAACTTACTGTTTCACGGATTCTACAGTAGAGAATTTATTCTAACAGATCCACTTCTCAGTAATTCATTTCCCCCAACAATAACGTCTCATCAAGCAATTTAACCTGAATCACTCAGGAAAAGAAAATCTTCAGTTTTTCTGAGCCGCATTCCAATTGAGTCCATGCTAAAAATAACAAACACAGTTCATAATGAAAGCATATCAGCTGTCAGATTAAAAATGGGTGGGAAGATGAACTCAAGGGGACGTGCACGCATCTGGAAAAGCCTGCATGTGACAACTGGATAGTAGGCGGGAGAAGGTTAAAAGGTTCACAACATCATTACAATCATCTATTACAGGTCACTAAATCCGAATGCTCTGTTGCTGCACGTTTTATCCTGTTTGTTGGATAGAAATAACACTGAATGATTAAATGGTTTCCAAGAGGGAAGATCTGATTTAAAAGCTGTAAAAGTGCTAAAAGTAAACTAAACAAAATTATTCTCTTTTATTTATTTATTTTTTTTTTTCAACTTGTCCTGTCCAGCATCGAAGCAAGCAGAATGGAAATCTGATTGCTTTATTCTGTTGAACAGTTTTGCTTTACCAAGCGGAGCTTTATGAACATAAGGCTCCACTTGATATCATGTTTATTCATTTTATTTCTTTATTTAAACATTTGTCTATTACACCATTCCATTTCATACTGCTGGGCCTGACAAGGGAGAAATGAAAGTTAACAGAGGTAATGATAGAAAGTGAAACAGAGAGAAAAGGAGAAAGGAAGAGGAAGAGAGAGAGGAGAGAAAACATGAATCCACTTACACAGTTCACTGGTACATCTGTACAGCGATCCCTAAACAACATTCCAAGGTCTCTGCTGGAAAACAAAACAAGCAATCCCCTACAGGAGGACCTGCAGGTGGCTTAAATATCCTCAGATCATACAAACACACGCAGAACTACGCAGAGAAGAGGTACAACCTAGTCAGGGGAGGGAGGAAGGGGACAACCTACTCGCAATGGGAAGCAGTGTCACAGTGTCAACATGCATAATAAAGGGTCTCCATGGTGATACAGTCATGCAGATGCAGCCTCGTCTCTGCAAGGAGGAGGAAGCCCGCAAGGCTCACGACCCAGGCCCCCAGCAGCCACCCAGAGGCCCAGATCCTCCCCCCCCCCCCCGCCCCCCCGCCCCCCCCCGCCGCCCCCGCCCCCCCCCCAACCCCCCCCCCCCCCCCCCCCCCCCCCCCCCCCCCCCCCCCCCCCCCCCCCCCCCCCCCCCCCCCCCCCCCCCCCCCCCCCCCCCCCCCCCCCCCCCCCCCCCCCGAACCCCCCTCCCCCCCCCCCCAATACAAACCCAAAAAAAAAATCCCCCCCCCCGGGGGGATCTGTATCTTTTAGTGTTTTGTTGGTTTGGTTTTAGTGATTAGAAATCTATTTTTATAACTGGATAAAAAGGTTGCAGATTTGCTTTTTGAAATGTCAAGATTGTAATAAATAAAGCATTTTCTTAAGAGAAGCTACACTTGTAAGAAAAAATTAAAAAATTTGAATTATAGTTAGTAAACTTTATACATTTTAGACGCTGTTTTTCTCCTCTTCCATCCAAAGTCTTCGTTCAGTATTAGATCCTTTCCCATGTCAGACTGCGTTACGAGCCTGAGGTGAGTAAGACCATAACAACCATAATACCTTTTAAGCCTTTACATGCAGAAACTTAACACCAATGTGGCCTTGTTATTAAAAATAATTGGAAAGAAAGACTTTTTCCAATTTGATGTTGTATTCATACTTAAACCGTCCTGACGTCCCTGTTAGATGGAGTAAATATCCTCTTCAGGAGACTGGAGCATTTCAGAGCATCATATTTGGAAAGTCAGCATTCTCTAAAAGCTAATCAATGGAAAAACTTACCTGTTGATGTGAGGGGGAGAGATGGAGCTCTCTTTTTTATCAAGACCAATTTAAAAGTCTGCTGAATGATGCTCAGCTCTGCACTTACACATACCCCCGGGATACGTCAATATGTGATTGTGTGTATTTTCCTTCTCATTTTGTTTGTTTGTTTGCTTAAGAAATGTGTCCTCTGACCTGTAAAGGTGCCACATTTATGAATTAACTTTACAGAAACTACCTCTGCACCTCATTCATCTCATCCTGAAGTTGCCACCTATGTTTTGTCATTATATGACTGCTTTCATTTAAAAAAAAAGGCAGTTCATCAGTTTTATGCAGCAACCTTTATGTGTATCAGAAAAGTTGACAGTGTTATAATATGTGACATAACTTAATGTTCCCAGCATTTATGTATCATTTATTGCCCCCCCCCCCCCCCCCCCCCCCCCCCCAAAAAGAAACCTTTCCTGTGGATTACAGTCCATTTAAGTGATGCAACAAAATCTACGAGGAATGAAATGGGTGAGAGGTTTAAGACTTTACTCTGAGTTCATAATCCAAAGTTGATGAGCAGAATTTTATATTATGAAAGAAAGCGTTGGAAACACACAGAAGCCAGCCATTATTCTTTTCAAGCTTTTAACTTTGCCGTATAAGTCATAGGACAATGCTTAAGGTGACGTAACTATCCAAGAATAGATTGGAGGACTGTGAGATGGATAAATGAAGCAGCAGGAAAACACAGGCCAGGGGTCAAACGAAGCATGTCATAACATTTTAGTAAATTTTTTTATAGGTTCAAGAGTAAGTAGAATAAGCAGAGAACACAGAGTAACCCCGTACACAATCAGAGTGATGCTTTCAGCTGTATCATAATAGAAAATGAAGGCACAACAGCCTAAAATTATATGATAAGTCATGCAACACTACATTTTCATTTGAACCTGTCAAAGCAGCAAAGATAATATGGTTACGGGTGAGAGGAAGGAAGTTGCCACTGCTGTACCATATCAACCCTGCAAATCGTTGCGGGTGAGTTGTCTGTAAAGAGCTATAGCCCCTCCAAGGATGACACTCCTATGGGCTGAACAGAAAAACATGAACATCATTTCTATTATGGGGAGTGACTTTAACAGTCTGTAAATACAGTATAATCAGGCACAAAAGCCCGGACATCATCTACTCTGCAACAAAAAAATACTGCAAAACATCTAAAGTCTATGAAGTTCATTATGAATTCATTATTCAGGACTTCCCACACAAACAAGTCTTGGAGCCATATGCTTTAAGTAGAAAAACTGTCTGTTCTCAGAAACATGCTCTACCTCTGCACCGTCACCTACTTCTCGCTGCCTTGCTCATAAAGACACTTAAAACAGGCAGTTATTTTGAAGCCTGTCCTGTCACTCAAATAAACGTCTTCTGCCTGATGCCACAAGTTCAGCCTGGAACTAAGCTGTGTTATTCAGTGGTTTCTAAAAAAAAAAAAATGTTGTGACAAGAGTTGAATTTCTAATGATGTTAGCCACAGTGTGCATGAAATAATAATAGGGTTTGGTTAAAATGATTTGCTTGTTCTCCAAGCTGGTTTGTTTAATATGACAGCAGCACAATCTACTGTATGGTGCTGAAGATATTCATCTTATAAAAGCAAATAAATAACAAAACAAACAAACAAAAGGAATTTGCTCCTAGTAGTTCATGTCACAATCTTCCACACGATTGCCTCGGTTCTGCTACTGTCCACCTGTGGTGGGGAACAGCGTCCCCTTAATAATGCATCCAGGCACAGAGGAAATGCATTCCCCAGCACTATAGATCAATAGCTGTAATTTAACATGTTGGCACCCCGCCACCACTGGCTTTTTCTCTACAACTTATTTCCCACCCTCTGCTCTAACGGAGGCCATTTGGTTGATATAAAATAGGTTATTTTTAGAGTTGGTTTCAGCTGTACAACACTGGATTTGACCAGGGTGAATAGAGACATCTTTTTATATTAATTTGGGGCTGGTTTGGGGGTATTTTGAAGTATGAAAATGTGTCTAAATCATTAGACTGGTGAAATTCTTTTTACTTAAAAACAGCACATTATACTGTAACACAAAGAGCTGCTTGAAAGGTTAGAACTGTTTGGGTATTTATTTATATTTCTCCATAAATATGATAAGATTATATCAATAGTTTAAAAAAATGAGATTCTCACATAAGTCAATTTTCAATTGGGAAAATGACTGTAGGTTACATTTTTTGTTGGTGGTAAAAGTATTTGAACATCACTGTGCAGTATAAACCATCCGTTTGAAGCAGAAAGTGTAGTCAGACATTTCTTAGAACTGCTGGTCCGTCTTTCACACGAACTCAGAGGAATTCCAGCCCATTATTTCATACGGCACCGCTCAAGATCTGGGCTGTTCATGGTTTCCTTCAGTCCTTTCACAACATCCCTGTCAGATTAAGGTCATGACTTTGACTTGGTCACTGCATTATGTCAGTCTTTTTTCTTGTGGTTAAAGGTTTTTTTTGTGCTTAAAGCTGTCATCCTACCGGATAATCCACCATTTTCATATTTAGGAATTGTTGGAATAATTCAGAATTCATTGTTTCATCAGTGATGCAAAGCCATCCAGGCCCAGATGCAACACAACCTTCCCAAATAATGATACTACTACCACCATGTTTCACATATGGAATCAATATGGTTTCCTTTTATCTGAAAACACTTTTAATCTAAATATAAACTGCTGTCCACAAGATGTTTTATGGCTTGTCCAATTCATTTTAATGAGCTCCCAGCCCTGTCATGCACAACATTACTATTCAGCATTCTCTTGATGTTAAACTCATGAGGATCAACAATCTTTCAGTTGATTAAAAGTTACTCGAGTTTCATGCCCTCACAGACAACATGTTTCTTTTGATGAAACTTTTGTTGTGTCTTTAAAGGCTGAACCTGCATTGTTTTAATGGCACCATCAAAGAAGCAGCCGATCCCATTTAAGTGTGAAAATATTTCCAGTGTGTTTGTTGTTAGCTTTAGGATTAAATCCAGTATATACTTGCATATGTTTAATTAACAGGAGGCATTTCATTGTTAAAAGTCATCTCTGTGTGGCACTTTACAGGCATCCTCTTCACAACAGAGAAGGAAAAACCATCTGGGGTCACTGGAACATAAGTCTGCAGTGGCTAGGTAGAGGGAAAATGTCAGGCAGCTGCCAGCACATTATAAAAAAAATAATGCCCTGGGAGGCTAATTAAGACGAGCCATTTTACTCATAACTTCTCATCACTCCCCTCCTCCTTTGTTTAAAAAGTTATTTCCCATGTGGTTTGCAAATGGAGTTTTTCTTACTGTATTGCTTCCCGTATGTTTTATTAAAGGTTGTGATTTAATTATTTTTGCTTTTGCATGAGCTGAGCGGCCATCTGAAATTGATACGATGCATCATCTGACACTGCGATCATTTTCTGTGCTGATGTGGCAGCGTCGAAGGCTGCTGCAGAAGAAATATATAACAATGTGCACTTGGAGGTATTATTTCCCTTCTCAGTGTTCAGAGTATGTTATCATTTCATACTAAATCTAATAAATTACTGTCTGATCTAATCTGCTATCAGTGCATGAAAACTGGAATTTATGATTATAAACATGAAAGCAAAGAGGCTCCCTGTAAGGCTCTCCCACTCTTACTGCCTTTGCCTCCTTATGTGTGTTTTGGTCTTATAGATCATAATTTATTGCTTTAGCCGTTCACTTTCCTGGCTCTAGCTGTTTCTTTACTTCTGTGTAAATGCACATCTGGGTTTTACTCTTCCACCTCAACCACAGACGACCATTTCTGAGTATTTTTCCTGAAACTGATAATAATTTCTGCAGCATTAATAGAAGTTTCCAGCATGTTATTAGAATGACAAATTCACCCATTTATGTCCACACTGCATCAAAAATCATTTAAACTCAAGCAAAATTAAAGAAACATTCTGCTGGTTTAATGAGTAAAGAACGTTTTAGTTGTCACAATAAGCCGTAGTTGCGTAGGTCATCTGTAGCTATGGGTGACCCATAAAACCCCGATGACGTCACAGTGGTGTATTAGGCCGTTAAATCAGCTTGAGCTTGAGATTTAGGTGCAGAGGATTTGGCTACTTTGAAAACTGTGACTAAACACAACCACATGCAAACACAGATTTGATCTTTTATCCAAATGATCCACTTCTTTTAGCCACATTAGATCTCTTAGACAGGTTTTTGTCTGAAGAAGATCCTGCTCATGTGACCTGTGGTCAGCATGATGTGATGTATATAGTAAACTTGTCTGATAAAAAGCAGCAAACCTTGAGATACACATTATTTAATGCAATAATTAGTGCACAATATTTGTTTCTTTGAACTTCCTCCACACTTTGGAGCAGTATTTGTAATTATTATAAACTGAACCAACAACCAGGAGAAAATGTGGGTGCAAATTCCTGTTGTTCTTCTCTGAATCAGAAAACAGCACATTGATCTCACTTTGTCTTCTCGTTGCCTCTGCCGTTGTATCTGTTGTTTTGGGGAGGAATGCACGGGCGCAGTTCTGTTTCGGTACCTGAAGGGATGTTACATTATGAATTAGGCGTCAGCCGTTCCTGGGCTCACATCACAAATGGCCTTGTGGATTGGATTTTTAATCTCAGCTCTGATTCTTGCAGCACCGTTGAAGGCTGACTGCAGACTCTGCAAATAATGTTTATTGCTTGAAATCAAACCAATCTTGTTGCTTTCCTACAGGAAAACTTGCTCCCAGTAACAGATCGTGCAACAATTTTGCAGTAATTTGCCAGATGAGGCTTGCAGCTCATGATGGTGAAGTACTGAGAGAACTCACCCTTCAGAATCACAATGCTTTATGCATATGATTTATCAAGTCTTCTAATAAATCCTGTTCAACAGTGGTCTGGTTTACATACGAATAATTAGAAGTAAATAAATGATGGATGAACATTATGCAAATACAATAAAATGCTAATTCAGCCTACATTACATAATTATAGTTTAGCAGCATTGTTTCTTTGCTGAGTTTTGGTCAATATTAACTCAATTTCTGTGTATGTTATATGAAGACGGTCAATCTATATGTCCATGGCGTGTGCTCGTGACACAGCACCGCTAGCCATGCATGATCAGTGTGTAGGTGGGAGCCTGTGCAGCACTCAGCTGTCAAAGAGGCAGTGGAGGCATGAAGTGCTGTCAGGAGATGCTGTCTAATGAAGGGATGTATTCTTGCTGTGCAACACAAAAGGAAAGTGACTGACTTCCTCAAGGCCTCTGTCTGGCATCTTTTCAGTGCAACAGAGACTGAAAACATCATACTGGATCACATATGGCAACAGGGGAAAAAATAAAGTTAAGGCTGCTGAAGGCAAAACTTTTTCCTTACAGTACTAACTTAAGATTCAAGCCCACCTACACTGAGTTCTTAGGGGGCCAGCTTTGCTGGTAAACATGATTATGAATGTAAATATAACTCTCTGTTGTGCTATCTTAGTGGATTATATGCACATCATAGATGCTGTACAGTCTATATAATCTGTCTTCTAAATCTTCCATTTATTTATTTTCTTGAAATGATTATGACTGAGTGCATGAACTGGCCTTTAGGATGAATAAAGTCTTCTGAATCTGACAATGAGTCTAAATCTACAATATCATCTAGTTTTTAGAGAGCAGTTAGTAACTAGACACAATG
>JALJCO010013529.1:0-129618 GCA_023101725.1 Atherinomorus stipes | reverse complement strand
TCTTCTTCTGCGTCTTTGACTATCCAGATGCATCAATCCCGTGCTTCTGCCATCTATCGACCACTACTATTCAGCGTCAAATATTGGAGTGGGCGGGCCTATGAGGACTTCGGGAGATTTTTTTCTCGGGGGGTATAATATGCCCTGCCGAACAAGAACTTTTTTCTTGTTCTTGCAGCCTCGAGAACAAGAACAAAGTCCTTGCTTCTCGTGGAGTATGTAACAAGCTTAACTGGCATGTAACAGGTCATCAGCTTAATAGCATAAAAAGGCACAAAGTGAATGAGGAACACTTCAGAATAAGCAAATCAGTTAAATAACATAAAGGATAAATAAACATCCTGTTCAGGCAGAAATACATCTAATTATTTATAGTTCTTCACAGACACACACAGTTCACCATATTCAAATAGCTAAAAAGTCTGTGAGAAGGAGGAAGAGGAGGGACAGAGACGAGACATAAAGGCTTTTATCGTTTCTTTCTATACGGTGCAAATGACCAATTCCTGCCTTTCAGTGTGGATGGCAGGATGTGGTCAGTTTATGCAGACCTGCAGCTCTCACAGAGGTCTGACTTTATTTCTTTTTATAAATACATGATGGCTGCTGTCAGGATGGAAGGACCATTTCACCCAGTATAACAAAATGTGTTTCTAAACAGGATTACCAACTCTGGTTTCAAACTTCATATAAAATATGCTCGACTTAAAGTTGAGAATGAATCTTATTGACAGTAATTATTTGAAAGCAAATGCATTAATTAAAAAATAACTTCTCACAAAAGAAAAATAAATCCTGCAGTCGCCATTTTTGACACCAAACTCAGAAATCTGCCATTTTCACTGCATGTATTAATGTTGATAGAAATTTTGATGGAAAAAACACAAAACAAATATGTGCCATAAATTTGATATCATAGAAGTGTGATCAAGGTCATTTTCTGCTTCAGTAGATATAGACATGAGTTGATTTAATCAGCAAATGTTTGGTTTATCTCAGATGGTCTGATTTTTGTGATTATACAGAACAAATACATCTTCAATGTTCAGAACTGCGTTCAATATTGGATTATGTTTAAAGTTTTTTCAATGATATGTAATAACATATTTATAAGAGTTCTGTTCTATGGTCTGTTTAAATTACACTGTTTTCTATAGTTGGAACCTTCGTCTCAGTGCAGCTGTGGATCAGTTCCTCTGCAGGGAGGTTTTTGTACGACGTTGTATCACTGTGTGAACGGTGTGCTGTAATACTGCTGACAGTAATAAACTCCTGCATCTTCAGGCTGAACTCTACTGATGGTCAGAGTGAAGTCAGTTCCAGACTAACTTCCACTGAAACGATCAGAAACTCCTGACTAGCGTAAAGCAGCATTATAAATTAGGAGCTGAGGAGCTTCTTCAGATTTTTGAAGATACCACTGCACATCATTGCTAACAGGTGAACTGGCTTCACATCTGAGAGACACAGTTTGTCCTGGAGAAGCAGACTGAGCTTCAGGAGTCTGAGTCAGGATGATTTCCCCTGATGAACCTGGAAAATATAAAAAACAAAGAGAGGAAATCATGAGAGAAACACAGTTTGATAAAAGATGATCTACCAACAGCATGACCATTTCTCTAAGATGGAGAACAGATGGAAGAAGGTGAATGCTGCTTGTTTCAGTGTTTCTCCATCACAGCAGAACATCATTGTGATGAACCTGGTTGCATCCCGACGCAAAATTTTCACAAGAGAGTCTCACCCTGAACAAGGAGCCCCAGGGTGGTCAGCAGTAGAGTCAGTGACATCATCATTGTGTCTCTGAAAGGTCTGAACAGCCACTGATCAACACTGACCTCTTAACAGCTGCAAGCAGAGAGGCAGGACACATATGCAAACACACACAGTCAGTCAGCTGCTCATCATCCTCATCATGTCTGTCCTAATTTATTAAAGAGATCTAATTTCACTGAATATAGAGCTGTTATTGTCTAAACAGTTTTAAAATGTTTAGATGTTTATTTATCGAAGTTGTACTAAGATTTCCTCAAGTCTTCATGCAGAATCTTAAAAATTTCTCAAGGATATTAAAGATTTAGACTGATAGTTCAAACTTAAAGATAAAAAAAAACATTGTTCATCTCTTCTTCAAAAACCTGATAAATGTCAGAGTCAATATTTACAACTTTTTCTTTCATCAACATGGGAAGAAATTGCTTTTTTTTTCTTTACGTTTTAAGAATGAAAAACTGAAGCTCTATGTGGACATATGAAATGATTGAAAGCTCCTCTGTCGTCACTAAATGGGCCATAACAAGAATGTTTGGTCAACTTATTAATAATTACAGTTGACTCAGAGATTTCCTTTGTAGCCGTGCTTTTTTAAACTGATGTCACACATGATGAAGACCAGTGTCTCTGTATAAATTCTTGTACAATTTTACTCCACTACAGTGAAGATGGTTGAATTCCTCAACTGAGGGGAAAAGTCACAAACACTCTCTGTAATGGTTTTATATTGCTGCTCCTTGTTTTTTCTGCAAACATGATAAGGAAAATAAATTAATGATGGGGCCGATAACTTAAAGTTATACCGTGTAACTTTTGGCCACTATGGGCACTAAACCTGTAACTTCCCACAGGCGCCACAACTGTCTCAAAATTAAACAGTCTCAGTCTGTGTTTTATAAAAGTGTTGCAGACCACTTTGAAAAGCTGATTTTAAGTCATCAACCCACTAATCAAAGCACTCCAGGTTACATGATCCAATGAGAGACGGCCCGCTCCTGAGAAGTTACAATGCCTGGTTTTTGAGAATTGCAGCCCCCTCAGAGCAACGACATGCGTCAAGTGTTCTATATTGACTGCAGAAATCAGCTATAGTTACTTATATTAATAATAATTTTAGAATATAATGTATCATAATATTTGGCTAACATTGGGTCCAAAGTTACACGGTATCACTTTAATTAATTTTTTACAATTTTCTAAACTGTCTCCACCAAAGTTTTCAATCAAAGAATTTCTCTTGATAGATGTTTATTTTAATTAATTAAAGAGCTGAAGACAAACCAAGGAGCTAATTTGAAAAAAAAGAGTGCGTGCAGTCGTGTTTGTAACTGTTCAGTCAGTGAACTGTATCAGTCTCTGCAGCAGTCAGTTCAGTTTCTGTTCAGTCTGACTGAGGGAGGTTTTTGTACGACTGTTTTTCACTGTGTGAACACACCACCACTGTGATAACTCTGACAGTAATAAACTGCAGCATCTTCAGCCTGAACTCCACTGATGGTCAGAGTGAAGTCAGAGTTTGATCCACTGCCTGTAAAACTGATCTGGAATCCCCCGATTCTCTGCTGCTAGCAAGATATATGAGGAGTTTAGAGTTTGCCCATCTTTCTGTTGGTACCAGGCTAAAAAGTCCCCGTAATCACTGTCGAAATAAACATTCAGACTGGTTCTACATGTGATGGTGACGGTTCCTCCCAGATCAGATGTCTTTGCTGCAGGCTGAATCACTGTGACCTGTCCTCTGGACTCTGAGGATACAGAGGACAAAAACATAAAGCAGCTTCATGCTTTTTGTGGGCTTCATTTCAGAGGGGACGGATGTTCATAGAGGAGAGGAGTTGGATTCTCTGGACTTTACCTGTGAAGCAGCAGCAGAGGAGAGTCCAGATGAGGACGCAGATCAAAGTCATGTTTTTCATGAGGAGGATTTCTGTGGCTTCTGTTGTCATGAAGGACAGCTGTCAGTCATCCAGTCTTCAACTCTTAGGACTATAAACTCTCCCAGAGCACTGGAGCATGGTGCTGCTGATGCAAAGTGGCTCTCTATGGAAATGTTCTCACTCCAACAGCAACCTTAGAACATGTAAATATACAAGCCGCCTTTTCTGAATTTTTGGCCTCTAGATACCAAATCAATAAATGAATTAATCCCAGTCGGGCTGCTATTTTATCTTTCAGGCATGTCTTCACTCTTTTCATTCCAGAGATAGTGTTCACACAAGGTTGTCTTTTAAGCTTTCCTTCTTTTTTGCATTCGAAAGAATAAGAACCTTTTCTTTGTTTCTCCATCAGATGATGTACAAAAAAATCACATAAAGTTACATATTAAATGATACTGTCATCAATAAATTTAATCAGTTTTGTTTTGAATTTTTCTACATGTGCTGATATAAAGGCATAATCATATATTTCTAGAAGGAGATGTGTGATACTTATAGATATTTTATAAAGATGGGGGAAAAAATGCCCATTTAAATATGAATTTCTTTGCTTCCTATTAAGAATTCAAGTTTTGTGAAAAAGAAAACAGAGAAAACTTTTTTTGTCTTTTTTTAAACATTTAAAGAACATGAGAGTGTGTTAAGTTTTAATTCACAGTTACAATATTAAAGTTCAAATTACGAGGTTGCAATCGCAAAAAAAAGATTAAAAAAAGACAGAAATTCTGTTTTTTTTGGAGGTAGAAACACAAAGGAAAACAAAAAAAAAAGCTCTGCCATCGGTGGGTTGTTTGATTTTCAAAAAAAGGATTCTATCTAATATCTGAACACAGTTTGTTGGACTTAATGAATATTTCAGATGCTAGAGTTCATTGTTTATGGCCAAGACAATAACGTGAGTAGAAGTAAATAAAGTATGACCTTTTTTTAATCTCCTCACTGAGGTCCTTTATTCTCTAATGTTGTTTCAATCTAAAGCCACCTTATGAACATTTATTAAAAATAAAATAAGATTTGCTCTGGTAATTCTGGATTTCATCTCCTGCAGCTGCTCATTCAGATCAGTTCCTCTGCAGCTGGGAGGTTTTTGTACGACGTGGTTTCACTGTGTGAACGGGCGGCTGTTATGCTGCTGACAATAATAAACTCCTGCATCTTCAGTCTGAACTCCACTGATTGTTAAAGTGAAATCAGTCTGTTCTGCTTTGGCACGGAAACGTTCTGGAACTCCAGACTGACGAGCTGTGGTATCATAAATCAGAAGTTTTGGAGCTTCTCCTGGTTTCTGAAGATACCAGTTAATGTCATCACCTATAAGTCTGCTGGCTTTACATCTGATGGAGACGGTCTGTCCCACAACACCAGACTGAGCTGCAGGAGTCTGAGTCAGGAGGATTTCACCTGAAGAACCTGGAAAGATGAACAAATAAAATCATTTTAAGCTGAAGCGGATCGTTTTCTTAGGATGGAGAACAGATGGAAGAAGGTGAATGCTGCTTGTTTCAGTGTTTCTCCATCACAGCAGAACATCATTGTGGGGAACCTGGTTGCATCCTGAAGCAAAGTTTTCACAGAGAGTCTCACCCTGAACAAGGAGCCCCAGGGTGGTCAGCAGTAGAGTCAGTGACATCATCATTGTGTCTCTGAAAGGTCTGAACAGCCACTGATCAACACTGACCTCTTAACAGCTGGAAGCAGAGAGGCAGGACACATATGCAAACACACACACAGTCAGTCAGCTGCTCATCATCCTCATCATCTTCATCCTCACTTTTAACTCATTTGCATCAGCAAATTAAATTATCCGACCCACCATAGCCTGAGACAGCCCTCATCAAAATCACCAGTGACCTCGTCATTGCTGATGATTTCTTCTAAATTTCCATTCTGATCCCGCTGATCTGAGGTCAGCTATGTTGAGGCACTGTGGTAGGGTTCAGAGGTGAAGAGTGAGGCGAGAGCAAGCAAATGAGTGTGGACTGATATGGTGTTGGAGGATTTAGGTGTGTGTTTGTGTGTGAGGGAATGTCCGTGGGCACGTGTGGGCGAGGTGTATGCAGGTGTACAGAGGTTGGTGTTTGAGGTGAATGTGAGGGGAGTGGCAGGAGGGAGGTCTCCATAGAAGGGGAGAAGTGTGTCGGAGGAGTGGGTGGGCTAATGAGGTAGGGAAGGAGGGGGAATGTGTAGGTGCGTGTGGGAGTGAGATGTGTCTGTACATGGGAGGGAGTCGGTTGGGGGCAGAAGGAGGTACGTGTCATGCAAGTGGATGGAGGGAAGTGTGTGGGGAGGAGAGAGGAACATGTAGGTGTGTGTTGGGGTGGAGCGAGGTGTGTGCATGTGTGTTAGGAAGTGGAGAGACGAGTGTGTGGCTGTGCTTGTTGGGGATGGAGGGAGGTGTGTGTGTTGGGGGGGGGATGGTGGCTGTGGTAGGTGACCTGGTGCCCGGTGTGTGGGGCAGGGACATTGGGGTGGGTGCTGGCCCATGCTGGGTGGCCGTCTGGGAGGCCTTGTCCTCCTGGATGTTGGCTGAGCCTTCTCTCTAGGTTCAGGGGGGCCGCTCCCGGGCTTGTGGGGCCCTGGGATCCGCACTGTGCCAGTCCTGGGCTGTAAAGCGACTTGAAATCCCTGATGCTCGTTTCCCATTAGTGTATGCAGCAGTTTAGGAATATGTCCATCTCTGTTGGTACCAGGTTAAATACTGGTGTGGAGAGCTGTAATAAAGATGTGATGGTGACAGTTCCCCCCAGATCAGATCAGAGTGAAGTCAGAGTTTGATCCATTATCTGTAAAACGACCTGGAATACCTGACACTCAACTGCCAACGTCGTAAAAGAGGAGTTTGTCCATCCTTCTGTTGGTACCAGGACAAATCAGTACCTCTATCTACCCTGTGACTGGTTCCACATGTGATGGTGACGGTTCCTCCCAGATCAGATGTCTTTGCTGCAGGCTGAATCACTGTGACCTGTCCTCTGGACTCTGAGGATACAGAGACAAAAACATAAAGCAGCTTCATGCTTTTGTGGGCTTCATTTCAGAGGGACGGATGTTCATAGAGGAGAGGAGTTGGATTCTCTGGACTTTACCTGTGAAGCAGCAGCAGAGGAGAGTCCAGATGAGGACGCAGATCAAAGTTGGATCATAATGATAATGTCAATTATCAGTGGATCAATCAGTTAACAACAAATTTGATTAGAAATCTGCCATGTTTTTGTTTTAGAGTGGATTTTTTTTTTTTAAAGATTTTTGATTTTTCTACCAGTAGATATACTGTATAATTTCTGATAGATATTATTTATTATGTTAATTCTGAAATGATGTCATATATTAATGTACTGTCCATTATAGTCTAGATTGGGTGCATATCTTTGTGCTGGCGAAGACTGAGTTACAGACGGACTCTGCCGTCAAAGTGGAGAAATGCAGTGATGGTGTATTAATGAAAACTAAACAAAAAAAAAAAAAAGAAAAGAAATACGGAAATTTGAGGGAGCAGCAGCTAGGATTTGACAGTCAGCTGCTCCTAAATGAATGTGGAGGAAACACTCATGTAAAAGCACATGAATAAAACATTGATAAATGGATAAAACTCGTAAAATGTTCCACCTTTCTTGTAACTTATTGATCAGTTCCAGTCTTGTTAAATAAGTTTACAGTGTAAAGGCGTGTTTGTAGAGTTTGTTTGTTCCAGAGTCAGAGAGCCGTGTCTCTGTACATCAGAGGTTTTTGTACGGCGGTTCAATGAGTTCGTATCACTGTGGTACACGTTCGGTGGAGGAACCAGACTGGAGTTTGGAAGTAAGTTTTTCCTATTTTTAAACTTATTCAGTTTATATGTTAGTAATGTGAAAATAGGCTAGACATGTTTTATGAAATATTTTTGGACCTACTGATTTTAATTTCCGTTCTCCCCATGGAGGCTAATTCATATCTGCTTATATAAACTTTTATCAAAATAAATTCTGTTAAAGTAATAATTATTCAACATGATGGAGAATTTACAAGTTTCGTCATCCAAGTGTTTTATTTTATATTTACGACGATATCAGTTATTTTCAAATGGAAAGAAATGAACATTTTTTATATCTGTAAAACTGGGCAGACTAAAGATCAAAATAAGCATTTCAAACCGAATAAAACAGATCTAATTGTTCTGTTTATGCTCTCTTATGTACTCCTAACTGCCTCCTATAAACCCCATATTCATAACATATAATTATCGTGGACATGAAAGATGTTGCGAAATAAATTTGCCGCTCTGCACTTTAAGTTTGGAAATCTAATGTTTGAAATCATGGGTTAGAAATTGTGATGATTTAATTTCTTTATTGTTTGTATTTCTTCTCTGTACATCTACACTGAATTTGAAATGAACTAAGATTATTTCTTTGTTTTTCTTTTTCCCTGAACCTTTATGTTATTTAAAAACAAAACAATTCGACCCGTTTTAACAGATTTGGGTTCAAACTGTACAACGATTCTCTGGTTGCTGATCTGCATCAGGGTTTTCTAAAGAGGAAGTGAAACAATGTGTTAGTTAATGACTGTTGGAGCAGAAAAACCATCCTCAAGGTTTCGGATGTTTGACTGAAAGCTGTGTGGTCCCGGTTAAACTGATCCATGTCTCCTAGGTGAAGCTCGTCCCACCCTGACGGTCCTGTTCCCCTCCAGCGAAGACGTGCAGAGGGGGAACGTCACACTCATGTGTCTGGCCAACAAGGGCTTCCCCTCAGACTGGAGTCTGTCCTGGAAGGTGGACGGCTGCAGCAGAAACTGCTACGAGGAGAGCAGGAGCCTCGGGGTGCTGCAGAAGGACGGCCTCTACAGCTGGAGCAGCACCCTGAGGCTCCCTGCAGACCAGTGGATGAGGGTGGGCTCTGTGACCTGTGAGACCACCCGGGACTCCCAGACTCCAGTCTCACACATACTGAGGAAAGACCAGTGTTCCCAGTTCTGATGATTCTGATCTTACTCTGCTTTGATATTTACATTTTTATACTATTGCTGATGAATTTAAACATATAATCTGTAAACACATTCATACTTTTTCTTTCTCTGCAGTTTCACATCTGATGTTTCTGATAAATGCAGCTCTGATTATTTCAATGCAATAAAAACATCTTCATTAAAACAAGCGTTTGTTTGTCATGCTGGATTAAAATCTTTAATTTAAAATGAGACAGGAAGACAGAAAAGAGGAATATGAGAAACAAGAAAGCAGAAACTGGACGTCCATCTCCTGACGAAGGTCAGATTATGTGATTAACAGCATCATAGCTGCTGTGAAACGACTCTAGAGAGAATATTTGATCAGTTTTCAAGGATAAATCTGACTTCTGGTGTATCTTCAAAGGTTTATGATGAGTTCCATCAAAACATGTTATTATTTAGTGATTGAATAAAACATGGCTGCACCATATTCTTCTACATGTGTGAATAATGCTGATGTTTTCTAATATGATGAATGTTTATTTCAGCCACGCTGTATCACTGAGTTTGATCATTTAGTTTGTAATTAATCACAGTGAGGTCAAAGGTCATGATCAGACATTTAGTGTTGTCACGGGCTGGAAAACTGGATCATTTGGAAAATATAATTTTTAAAAAAGTACTGAATGATATCAGGATATAAACGAAGAAGGAGACACTTTTGAGAATAATCATCAAGATCATTCAATAACAATAAAGATGTTTTTATACATTCATGTTTATACATTCATCAATGGTGGAAAAAGAAAAGGTCCATTACAAATTACAATTCAATATTGTGTGCATGTTGAACTGTGTGAGTAACAAGACTTGATGATTTTTCCAGCTGCAAAATATTCAAACAGTATTTGTTGCATTTATAATGAACACTTAGTAGGACTTCATGAGCTGCTAATATTCATCCCCATATTTCAGTCATATATCTAAATTCTATTAAAGCTTAATTTATCCTAATTTAAAAACAAAACTACATAATTATCTCTCAAACATTTCAGCCATCAATAAACTATAAAATTATTTTAATGAACCTAAAGATACAGTACCATTCAAAAGTTTTCTTTTCTCTTGCCCAGCATTGTAGTCATTCAAAAGTTTGAATACACATACTTATTGGATGTTATGGGTTAATGTATCTAAACTAAATCTTAACTGGTTTTGTATTGTCTGACACAAAAGTGTAAAGTTAAACTTTTTAATTATTCTGAGCTTCATCAAATCTAATGAGCCAGCAGTAATCTTAATGAATAATCATAAAAATGATTGTGAAATTTTTAATGTTCAGACGAGTGTGTTTTCCTGAAGGACATTAAATCAGATGCAGATACTTCACTCTTTCACATTTTTATGAAATGAAGTCAAATAGACATATTGCTAATTCAATAAATTACCCATAATTACTGATGATAAAAAACATTTTTGTATGGCCATGTCTGCTATTTTTGTCGACGAGCTGTTTCTCTCTAACTGCAGTCCAGTTCAGTTTCTGTTCCACAAACTGTCTGAGGTTTTTGTACGACTGTTTTTCACTGTGTGAACGACCACAGACTGTTGATGAAGAATTCACCCATACAGTAATAAACTGCAGCATCTTCAGCCTGAACTCCACTGATGGTTAAAGTGAAATCTGTGTTTGATCCACTGCCTGTAAAACGATCTGGAATCCCTGATGCTCTGCTGCTAGCACCATATATGAGGAGTTTAGGAGTTTGTCCATCTTTCTGTTGGTACCACGGACAAGTCAGTACCATCATCTACCCTGTGACCGGTTCTACATGAGATGGTGACGGTTCCTCCCAGATCAGATGTCTTTGCTGCAGGCTGAATCACTGTGACCTGTCCTCTGGACTCTGAGGATACAGAGACAAAAACATAAAGCAGCTTCATGGTTTTGTGGGCTTCATTTCAGAGGGACGGATGTTCATAGAGGAGAGGAGTTGGATTCTCTGGACTTTACCTGTGAAGCAGCAGCAGAGGAGAGTCCAGATGAGGACGCAGATCAAAGTCATGTTTTTCATGAGGAGGATTTCTGTGGCTTCTGTTGTCATGAAGGACAGCTGTCAGTCATCCAGTCTTCAACTCTCAGGACTATAAACTCTCCCAGAGCACTGGAGCATGGTGCTGCTGATGCAAAGTGGCTCTCTATGGAAATGTTCTCACTCCAACGGCAACTTGGATCAATATGATTATATAATCAAATATTTAAATTAGTTTAATGATTTAATGAGGTTATATGTGTGTATTTAATTCCATCCCATGGTTAATTTCAGTGCTATACAAAAGCAATTTTTGGTGAAATTATACCTTTGATTTTTTAAGTTTAAGAAAAAAAAATTAAAAGAAAAAGAATATGTGCAAACTATTTTTTAGTGTTTCTTGTGATACATGCAGTAACTCTCCAGGATACAGTCTTTATTTTTACCCTCACTCAACAATGAAGTTAATGTGGGATTCAGTATTTTGTCCAGAAATGAAACACATGGAGAAACCTGGGACTGAACCACCAATTATATATATATATATATATATATATATATATATATATATATATATATATATATATATATATATATATATATATATATATATATATATATATATATATATATATATATGTATATGTATATTATATAACTGCAGACTCCATAGCTGTGGAGTCTGCAGTTGCTAGTAAACAGGACTGGAGCACCATGGGAAATTCTCGTAGGCTAGGCTGTCCCATTTGAGCAGCATACTGTCTTAGAAAGCTGCTTCGAACTTCGTAGCACTCTCCAGCTAACACAGTCAGTGCACTTCACAGTGTGCAGCCTGTAACATGAGACACAGCTTGCGTGAGGCTGTGGACAGGTGTCTTTTATACACCTTTTCCAACAGGTGCCATTAATACAGGTAATGAGGACAGAAGAACTGCCAGAGTTTACGTTTACGTTCTCATAGGGGATCGTTTTGATCAACTTTTGTGAACGTTAATGGACATTTCTGTGAGGGAAACTAAAGCTTAGAGAACATAAAAGTTACAAACTCTCTAGAATATTTTTGTCTTCAGAGCTGAAACCTGTCTGTCATCATGGTTCAGCAGTGATGCATGATGGTTGTTATGGTTACAGTAATAAAAGGAAGTGAAACTGAGGTAGAATCAGCATGGTCTCTTTTAAGCTTTTTTTTTTTATTTTAAATAATTTTTCAGTCTTTCTTTCTTTTACTTTTTAAATTTATCTTTTCTTCTGCATGTTGCTGTAATACTTTTAATGTTTTCTGTTAAACAAGAGAATTCTCTTGTCTGAGAAATGTGCTGTACATAAAACCTTGCCTGGCCTTGGGTTTAATTTAAACTCTCTTGTTGTTTAATGTCTCTCTGCAGTGGGCCAAGGTGACGGTGCTACTCCCTCCAGTGAAGTAGGGAAGAACTCCAAAAGGAGACGTTTACAGTACGTTTACGTGTTGTAAATGTGTGGTAAATTAAATATTAATTAAGTCCTTGCAAAAGAAGTAAAATAACAAATCACAACTTGAATGAAATAGAAAAAATGAAAGAATTATTTATAAATAATGGCTACATTTTCTACATCTTTTATTTCATATTTAACAATAAACTCAACAAAATCCAAATTCTGGTTTGATAACTTAATGTATAATAAGCTGTAAGTGTACAGTAAGTGTAAGTAAGAGATTGTAGCCTAAAATCTTCTTTTCTTTTGTTTTTTTGTACTGAAACCCATCTGTTGCCATGGTTGACCAGTGATGTCCGTCTGTTGCCATGGTTACTGAGTTTGGAGAGGAAAGTGAAACATTTTAAACTTGTTTCAGGGTAAGTAGAGGCTTTCTGCCATCCACAAGCAGTTTGGGTAAAAAAAATAATAATCATAACTTTTCTTTCATAGTTAAGGATAATAATTATGTCAAATCTGATGTGATGATCACAGAAGAAGCTGTTGTCATGAGGAAAAAGACCAAGAACAAGTAAATGAATCCATCAGTTTGTCCCTCCACACTGCTTTTAGGTCTTCAGCCTGTTTAGTAGACGTGACATTGGTGCTCTCTTGTGGACTTGTTGTGGTATTACTCTACTACTCCTGATAAGACCAGTACTAATTTTCAGTTAAAAGTCATTCCTGTCACACTTTGGTCTCTACTATGAAGTAAAATTCTCAATAATCAAACCATTTGTCCATTTTAAACATCTGCTACTCCCTGTTTTTGCACATGTATGATGTAAAAATATGACACAAATTTTCTTTTTCCATATCTTTATGTTTTAAGTCATTTACAGTTATTTTGTACATGAGCCAAACATTTCTTGTTCTTTTTACATCGTTCTTGACCTTCGTGTCTGTTTTATTCCATGAACAGTTCATTAAATTAAGGGCACAGCCTTTCTTTTTTTTTTTTTTTTTTTTTTTTTTTTTTTTAAGCATCCATAGATAATTTAATAAAGATTTTCACCATAATGTCGGTGTTAGTTAAAAATGTACAGTTTTATAAAGCTCAAGTTCAGCATTCAGATTTAATCTCTTTTTCTTCCCCCTTTACTTTGTCTAGCTGAAGTGACCGTTTGTATGAGAAGGATTCAGAGCTTTACTTTAATCTGAATTTTACAAACAAAAACAGAAAACTGATCTTAAGCTGAAAATGTGATTTTTCTCCGAATAACCGAGCACATTGATCAGGAATGAATCAGGTTAAATGTGGGAAATTTTTTTCTTTCCTTGACAAAAATACTTGTTTTGGAACCAGAAAACTACGAGGCACTTTTTCATTGGATTCTTCTCTCAGCATGCGTTTAATGTTTTATGTAAAGCATTTGGAAATTGGCTGTGCAAATAAACTTGCCTTTCCGTACCTGTGGATCCATCTGTGATGTCCGGACAGTTAAAGAAGCAGCTATTTATATACTGGTAAAGCCCGACGTTGCGATCTGCCGCCTTATAGGGGTTGGGGTTTTTGAATTAATAAAAATAAAAATTGCCCAGTCAGACCTTTTTTTTTCAAATTCTCCATGTCTAATAAAAACAATCAATACAAAAATTATTAAAAAGTTATTTTGCTGTCATGTTGAACTACAATTCTATGTAAACAATCATAAATTATGAGTAAAATGAGACAAGAGACTCTTGTCTTCATGATTTTGGACACGGGTCATTTCCTGACAGTAAAAATCTCAAACCAGGTAGAAAAGACAGGCAAACAACTGCAGTAAAGTCCTTAATGTACCATTGATTATTTCGCTATTAATCAAATAGTAGTATTTCATGTTAACTCTCTACACCATGTATTCCCAATGTCTGAATCTAGGAAAGAGGCACATCTTCTTCTTGGAAATTAGGAGATTAGTCCTGGGGTGCCTGCAGAAATCTTTTTTATGGGGAAGCTACAAGGTGGCCAAGGCTTATTAAAGGATAACTTTGGTTTCTGTCAACCTGGGCCTTATTTCTGGAATTTACACATGCATTTACTCATCAGTAACATTTCTGCATCACTCTGACTCCTTTGGACGCTATTTAGATTAGTCGTAGATCCGCGTATATCCATATAATGGCAGTGAAGGGGGCAGAATGAATGGGCCTCTGTATAAGGCATTATCTGCAGCAAAACTCCTTTATTGTACCAATACACTGTAAAAACTCAAATCTTACCAAGCATATTTTTCTAATTTCTAATCAAAATATCTAATCACACTCAAAATAAGACAAAATCACCTAAAGAGAAACATTTCATTGAGATATAGGATCTTGGGGTTTTTTGTTGTTTTTTTTTTTGTTTGTTTGTTTTATTGATTGATTAATTTATTAAAGTGTCATGCACATTACTGCACCCAGCCCACACGGGCTTACAAGACACTGCAAAATACACTTATACAATTCAAGAATGGCAACAGAAAAAAAGAGAAACAATCTTATGTAAATACCTAGAATACATACATCATGAATACATCATAATAATATACACCCTTATATAGAGTATAATATTTTCTGCCTCAGAGCCCAGGCTTTTTCAATAAATCTTGCTAGAACGTAAATCTCTTCTTTAAATAACCAACTCATCATTTCATACTCTGACATCCAAAATGAATCGGGATTCTTCTTTGAACTATCAAACAGGATTTTTCTCAGTTCAGTGTAGGAGGGGCAACGAAACAAAAAATGTAATTCATCCTCAACCACATCCAAATCACACACATCACATATGCGCTGATCTTCAGGTAAACCTTTAAATCTGCCCACTTCAATAGCCAAGGGCAAAGTTCCTGATCGTAGCTGAGCACATAGTGACCTCTGACTTCTCCCAAAGTTAACCAATAAATAAGGTTCTGTACAATAATCTTCTTTCATTTGAACATAACTTCTCAGTTTGGGTATCTTGTTTTTAGACAAATGCATTTTATTTCAAGAAATGTTATAAGAAAATTTCACTTGTTCCACTGGCAGAATTTTTTTTTTTTTTTTTTGCTTATTACAAACAAAAAAAAAAAAAAAACTGCCTTTTTTTTTTACTTATTTTAAGAGTGGCCAAGATTTTTTTTACTTGTACTAAGCAGTTCAGTGTGTGTGTGTGTGTGTGTGTGTGTGTGTGTCACAAACAAATGACTTCACAAAACTTCACTATGACAACCTCGTCCACACTGGAAACCACAGCTGAAGACGCCTCAGTTGTAATGTGAACAATCTAAACTGGGGTAGTGTGGTGTCGGTCCAATCAGGGCCGGGCTGAGTAGGTGCTGATGTGAAAGGGATATTAGAAACTGGTTGGGGCAGTTCTGGGTTTTCATGGATGAATTTGCATAATGACAAGTTAATTAAGAGTGACAGACCTGCGGGGGACTAAGATAAAAGAGCAATGGCAGAAAATGGGAGGTCTAGTGTAATATCTTTATTTATAATGTCTTTATTAGCTTATAAAGATATTGACATTCAAATATAAGCAAAGCAGCTTCACCATGTTCATAGTACATGAAAACTGATATAAATTTTATTAAAAAACAATAATTTTTGCAGGGGTGGCCAGTGGGGTGGACAGCTTTATGTTCAGGGGGGCACTGGCCACCCCTTCGGGGGTGTCCTTGGATTAGTCAGATAATCAGAAATAGTTTGATTAAGTTCATTTTCAGGACACAAATCCCACTTCTGGACATTTAGTCCGTGTTTATGCTGCAGATTTTTTTCTAAATGTCTCTTTGGGTATTAGCGAGCTTAAACTTTTATCATCATGTAAAAAACTTACAAAAACAGGATTCATTGATGGAAAAGAAAAAATAGAATAAAGAGAATATTATGGGTCATTTTTAAAGAAGGTAATAAATAGTATTTTAGTTTTTGTACTGTTTGGTGAGTAAGATCATTATTTCTTCATCTGTCTTCATTTTCTTTCCTCTTCCATTACTGCTCTCTCCTTTCTTGCTGCTCTTCTTTATTGATGACATTTTTGAAGAGTGTGAGCAGCGGCCTCTGGCTGCGCTCGGCCCAGCTCCTCATGAAGCCTCCATAGCGTTTATCTGACAGGGGGACGCTCCAACGGAAGTGCTTCATCTTATATTTGTTATCTCGTGCGGCGCCCACTGGAATCTTCTCTACCTCCTTCTGGACCATCTTCTCATCCTGAGCCATGAACATTTCCCTGGAAAGCTCTCGCTTTTTCACCTCCTCAGGGAAAAGTTCAGCTGACTCTTTCCCAGAACTGATGGTGTGCGTTTTAACCTGCCGACGCTTTCTTCCAGCGGGTTTCCCCCAACGGAAATGCTCCATGGAGTAGACATCTTTGGCCTGAGGTGAGGAGGAGGAGGACAGGGGTGAAAGAGAGGGAGGCTGCAATGAAGGGGGAGGTTGTAGGTGCCCGTTTTCAGGCAAGCCAGACCCACAGAGCTGAATACACTCCTGCAGGACAGGGAGAAAAAGTATTTACAGCTTTAATGAGTAAAAGAGAGCAACAAGAGTATGAGAGTTTTCAGGAAAGTACCTTTGTTGATAACTTGGATTAGCCGATTTAGACTGACGACTAGCACTTAATTCAATACTACTTACAAATAACCACACCAACCCTCTTTCACCTCACCAATATCACTACTCCAGTTTAAGAAAAAAGTGTAAAGTATTTCCTTATTAGTCATCCTTTAAAAATATTAACATTTGGCTGCACAAACTGACAAATACATCTACTAATGTTTATGTAAAGCTGTTAACCTGAATGTTAGCATGAAGCTACACAGCTTTGCTAATCTGTGATAGAAGATTAGTTGTATAATAATGTGGGGATACCAGGCCATATTTAGTTTTCAATGAGTGTATTTATGGACTACACATCAACTAACCATGATAAAATAAAGTATAAAGAAAGATGCTCAGAGAGTATATCAGACTGTATCTACGTTACTTAGCGCTGACTCATCTAGACTTTCATGATCCAGCTTTATTAAAACAGGAGACTAGCAAGGCTTCAAGTTGATTTTAAAGTTGCTTCAGCAGGAAATTTTGTAGAAGTATAACTTGTTATCAGACTTGTTTTCTATTGGAATGGAGAGAAAGGAAGATATGTTTTACTTTTTTGTAAGGAGGGTGACAGAGATGAGCTAACAAACATCCTCAGTGACAGTAGCTTTAACCACTATCAACGTGGAGCTAGCCATGTGACACAAGGATCCAGTCTACCACCACCAGAGAGTAAACCAGAACTGCTGGGGAGGGGATGCTGTTGATCCTCCTACCACCACATAGATACTGCACAACAAAACAGCCAACTTTCCTCTCTACAGAACTTTATTTTCATTTCCCATGTCTCTACAATTATTTGATAATTTGCTTTCTCCCCAAATCTATAAAAGTATGGCTCTGGTACTGGAATCTTCTCAGTTTCTGAGTCAGAAATGCTATTTGGTTTGAGATTTCAGTAAAAGTTTCTTACTAGGAACTCTGAAACTCACTTTTAGTTCAAATTCAAATGCACCAGATGAGCCCAGACTGTCTAAGCAAATGTTTAAGCAGACAACAGAACAGACAGGTTTCTTCTCTCTGATGACACCATTCAAGCCTATAAGCTCCTCACTAGAAGCTGGAAGCCAAATTATTTCATCCAGCCAGAAAACCACAAAGTGGCATAATACTATTCAAGACCTGTTTTTCAGTCAGTGCAAAATACACTTCAGTACCAGTCTGCAGGTTTAAGAAACATGTCTTCGGTTTGCAGGTCGAAGGTTCAGTTGGTGGAGATGTGAACGTGTGTGAGTGTTTACCATCATGCCTTTGCCATCGAGTTCCTGACAGCTGGGATGCTCCGAACACGGAGTGCATGCTCCTCTGACCGCGGCCATCGCTGCAGCTGCTGCAGCCACCAGCAACAGCACCGGACGCATTTTCATGCAACCTGCTGCAGATTTACAAATGAAAGCCTCTCGTCATGTCACATGCACTGACATTTTAACAAGCATATCTTTTATGCATATGTTACACTTGAAATTTCCTAAAGTATTTAATACTTTTGCATCATTTTTTAAAGAAACAAAAAACACACACTTATTAAAGTCCCCTTCAAAGAACAATGTAAGTCTGAGTGAAAATCAGATTTTATTTTCCAACTATTTTTAAAGAATAATAGAAAAAACATAAATGACTTCAAAACTATAAGGATAAAACTTAAAAATATATATGTATAACTATTATATTTAATTTGATGTTTTAATTTATAGTGATAGGAAACATGGTCCATATTGAACTTGGCATTTCTTTTCATTGTTTCCTGCCCTTTTACTCCTATAGTGAGCATAAATTCTCACATTACTGTAAACTATCATCAAAAATATTACAGTTAAAAATCTCTTAAGCATAATTAGAACTTCAGAGTGGAGCTTGTGACAAAATATTTTATGGAAACAGAAGATTTAACGTGATCTCAAATAACTTTGTCCTTTAAAAAATAAATTAATTCATTACAATCCTTTCTCCATTTTTTTCCTTTATCCTTTTTGGATATGGCTTTTTGTGGATCAACTATTTTACTGGACTATGTTTATTGGATCTTTGCGGATGTAACAGGACCATTTTTCTTGTATCATCTACTGGACTGAAGTCTGGCTTCAAAGATAAAGATAAAGCCCATTTGGTAAGAATGAAGCATTTACTGAATCTATGGTTAAGATTGTAGCCTGGAATGAAAAACATCATTCACATCTCAGGAATCTTGGCTTTTTAATGGTCTATAACGTACATAGGTAGGCTTTCTAAGGGAGATTGAGTAATATTTATGTGAAAACTACTGAAAAGTCACCAAAATCATAGCATTTCCTTTTTTCCTTGTTTTTCTAAATTTAGATAAGTTAATAAAATGCTATAATACAGAAACAATAAATTCAATAAAACAATGAAAATACTCACCAGTTCTTTCTTCCTCTTTCGGCTTTGTTTGTCTTTCCAACTGAGATTTCTGATCTTGTGTTTTTCGCATATGATCCAACGACTGATGGACTGACTTTATATCCTGTCAGCCAAGGACACAAATGGATGGTGACGTCGTTGCTTCTTCCCAATCCCTCATTCATGTCTGTAAATGTACAACCCCCACCACCACCACCACCTGGCACTCAGATGCTTTTTGTTGTGGATATTTTCTATGTTGTACGTGGTTTTCAGAAGGGTCATGAGGTCCATCATCCACATGATTGTACACTGGTACTACCACATACTTCTCCAACATAAACAGTGTTATAAACCCCAAACAATTATGGCAGGAAAAAATGTTTATGTAGAAACGGTTAAATAGTGGAATTAGAGTGTTCACTTTGTTTAACATATCAACACATAAACAACAAATTTACTATAATTTCCATATTAAAAATCAAAATTTAGCATTCTCCTAGCAAAAGAAGCTTATTTTGGGCATGTTACTGGATGTAAAAAAAAAAATAAAAATAAATAAAGATAAAAACTAAGGGCACCATATTTAATCACTTCTATTGTAGTTATCCTCAAAATTATTTATTCATTTCCATTAAGTCAGGGAAAAAATCAGCTGTCA
The DNA here is from genome assembly GCA_023101725.1 of Atherinomorus stipes. Lineage (NCBI taxonomy): Eukaryota > Metazoa > Chordata > Actinopteri > Atheriniformes > Atherinidae > Atherinomorus > Atherinomorus stipes. Next base: position 109,924 of record JALJCO010013529.1, on the reverse strand, counting down.
GTGAAATAAGTTGAAATTGAACAAAATAATTATACATATAAATTTCATGAAAGTCAGGACATTGATTTGAATTGTGGTTTGACAACAATATAAAAAACAAATAAACAAAAAATAAAACAAGTAAACAAGCATGATGGGGCTCTAAAGCTAAATTTTTGTTGAGCAACACTTTGAGGCAATCACTGCAATCAGGTAATGTTCAAAAAGACTTCAACACCTGTTGACAGGTATGATGGTCCACTGTTCACAACCAAGCTACAATCTTCAGGCTACTGCAGAAGCTGCTCTACCACCTTAGCCGCTGTCTGACTGTTGAAGTGCACGTCTTTTCCACCAGTTCATGAATTCCTGGTTAGTTTCTCTTGTTTTAAGATGTTTTTGCTCAAAATAAGACAGCAACAACACTGAAAAGAAGCATTACTGTACAAGTTTTAAGAGTTAGGGTTGTTTTTCTTTTTCTTTTTATTAAAAAGAAGCATGAAACGAATGTTCCACAGCTTGTTTTAGGCTAGTTCCCACTTGTTTAAAATCTAGATATTTTTTTCTGATAACAAGAAATTTGTGTGTATGAACTGGTACAGGGAGGTCCTAACTAAAATTGGGAGCAAAAGACAAAAAGTGATCTGAAACAGCGTCTTAGTGAGATAATTTAACTTAATATGCATATAAAATAACCAGTTTTCAAAATCAGTTACTAAGTAAGAAATAAAAGACGTGCTATCAAAGCTTGATTAATAATTTTACATATTCTGCTCTTGTCAAGGATGTCACTCTCAAATCAAGATCGTTAACATAGTTTTTGCTGAAGATGTAAGACTTAGGGCCGGATTTATCATGATCCAAATTTGCGTGTAGTAATTTGCCAACGCAATATGGAATTTTGCGTGAGGGGCTGAACCATGGTTTGTGAGTGATTTACCAAGAATGAAGGTGCAAATGACAGTGGGTGCAAACATGTTGGAAACGCCCCCATATTAATTAGGTTTTGCGTGTTTTGAGGTTTGCAGCGTGGCAAATTGTGAGAGACGGCAGCGCAAAAGAAAATATGACACCAGTCGCCAGATGAAGATGGCGATATTAGGAGGACGGAATAAACTAAAATAATTTAAAACAAGTATGATGAATATTAAAAATGATACAACAAGTATCTGTGCAGAGCCTCAGAAGTGTCCAGTTTATGAGGACATGGATCAGGAGTTGCTGAACAAATGAAAGTGTCTGCAGCTCCGACATGGTCTCTATTACGCAGGAGGTGTGCACTTTGGCACGATGCCAACAGCTTCAGAGCTTGCGCTGTCAGGTGGTCCTGTGGTCCTGTCCAGATGCTTAAATCCAAGTTAATACGTGACATTGGCAAAAAAAAAAGGGGAAATAAAAAGAATTAATGCAGCTTTAGTTCTCATTAAGCGGCACAGTGGCTGCAGACTTTTATTTATCCAGAATATTTTACACAGTGGTGTTTGCTGTATTTATTTTTATTGAATCAACAATGAGAACTAAATACGCTGCTCTCACTGCTCATGAAAAATGGTTTTGAATCAGATTTGTGCTGTGCAGGATTGTCCCTCTCAGAAGTTGCAGCCTTTTGTGCACAAAGCTGCAAGTTTGCACCTGCTTTTCAGACGTACTAAAAAAGACGCAAAAAACCAGCAAGGTAATGCGTCTCACAAATGATAAATCGCCTTGCGAGTGCTAAATTAATATATTTACATTTTCTCCTCCCATTACACGCACTTTTTCGTGTAAGCGCCCCATATTGCATATTCATTGCAGAAAAAGTACTAAATGGATAAGATGCGCTATTTAACACGTTTTAAAGACCAAACCCTTTTAGCACACTGTTAATAGATCAGTTTGTACATTTTTTAGCGTGTGGGGTGAGATAGCTCACATTTTTATACACACAAACCTTTGATAGATTCGGCCCTTAGTTAAGCCCCATTTCCACCCACGGGTCTGGGTTGGGTCGGGCCAGGCCGGATTGGGCGGGTTTTGGTACGGATGTGTTTATTTCATGTTGCGTCCCCACAGCAAACTGTCCCCTTACCCTGAAGTCGGAGTATTAACCTGATACCGCAGCTACGTGATCGCATGACATCATCGCCGTGCAACACCTTCTAACCAAAGCACCGCACCACACATGACAGAAACAAAGGAGTCACTCCTGCTTTGTTTTTACGCCGGGTCACGTGGGAAGAGAAGGACTTTTCAACGAATCAACAGATTGCTGTGTATTAGCTCCACTTCTTTTGTCCGGATCGGTTAGATCAGTACCCCTACCGAAGGGTACCAAAAAAGTAGGCCGGGTCGGGTCGGATATAAGGGTACCTGTCCCAGTTTTTATCTGTGGAGACGCAAAAAAACGTGGACCAATCCGGCCCAACCCGACCCGGACCCGCTGGTGAAAACGGGGCTTTAGATCGTTTTTTGGACCAAAGAAGACATCCACTGTCTTCTTTGGTTCTCAGCTTCTCAAATCTGCCTGGTTGGCTAACAGCTGCTGCTGGATAACATTGATCAGACATAAAGATCTAAAGATTAAGGAGATGGTTTCATTGAACAGTTTTAAAGGACTCTTGAGAAAAAAGGAGACAGAAATGTCTGGCTGTACTGTAGATGTTTTAAGTAATTTCTTTTACTAGAGTCAGATGTCTAATTTAAAATCTCTTATGCTATGTTCATCGTTCATACATCCATCTTCTTCTTCTTCTTTACTTCTTTAACAGACACCCTGCAGCCAATCAGAATCAAGCATTCACCGTCCTAGACCATGGCACCTGCTTTATTCTACTTGGTTGCATTGATTTATCATAATGTTTCGTTCATTATAGTCTGTCTGCATCAGTGGTCCAAAGGTCAACATAATGTTTTCTAAAGTAGCGATAAAAAGTCTTGTAGTTCATATTTGGCCATTAGAAAGCTTGAGGAGATTTTTGTTGTTCTTGTTCTTCTCCTCTAATGGAACAACATGAGCTACTTCTGGAGGCAGACTGGTACATATAAACACATTAGAGAATGGCTGCAGCCTTGACTCTCCATTCAGTCTATTACACACACAAAACGTTATGTTCAAGGAGAAAATGAAAAGGTAATGGGGAGATGAAAAAGAAGCCATACTGACTCCAACATATGACAAGATGAAAGTTGTGTCAGAACTGGGGCAATTTTGTCCACAAACTCCTTTCTGCTCTTCTAAGATTCAGTTTTAATCACTTCTTTCACCTAATTAACCAACTGTTTGAGCTGCTACCCTCAGGATGGCACAACAGGTCACACCGAGCCAGGACAACCAGACTAAGAGACAGTTTCTTTTTTAAAGCACATTAAACTATTCATAACCACATCGATAAGAACTGCTCATGAAGCACAATAAATCGGTCCTTCTGAGCTACTTTAAACTTCCCATAGGAAAAATGTGCTGCTCATTTGTGGCTCAATCTCATCTCTGAGATCAGTTTGAGCTTCTACAAATGGTATCATTCTGTGATCATTTGTTTCTGAATTACGTCTCCCAAAGGTTTTCTAGGAGCAAGAGGTGCGTTAAAAAGAGAAAAGACATCACTGAGACAAAGGAGGTTGAGTTGAGATGATTATTTGAGCCATACTTGAGAAGTGGGATAAACAGATCTCATAACTGTCTGCCCCGATCTCAATTATGAGACATAATTGAGATCAGGGGCATACAATTCCTATAATTATTATTATCTCATTATGAGACATAATTGAAATCAGGGGCAGACAATTATGAGATCTCCTCTGTTTATCCCACTTCTCAAGTATGGTTCAAATAGTTATCTCAACTCAACCTTCTTTGTCTCGGTGATGTCTTTTCTCTTTTTTTTTTTTAGCTTACCTCTTGCTCCAAAGGAAAGCTTAGGAGAAGTCATTCAGAAACAAAGGATTACCAAATGATACCATTATGAGAAGCTCAAACTGATCTCAAGAAATGAGATTGAGCCACAAATGAGCAGCACATTTTTCTTATGGGCAGTTTACATTCTTCTCACCTGCACTTTTTATTGTTTACATCAGGGGTGCCCAAGTCCGGTCCTCGAGAGCTACTATCCTGCAGTTTTTAGAACATACCCTCTCCAACACACCTGAATCAAATGGCTAATTCCCTCATGCACGTCATTCAGCTCTGCAGAGGCCTGATAACGAGCCATTCATTTGATTCAGGTGTGTTGGAAAAGGCATGCAACCAAAATGTGCAGGATAGTAGCTCTCGAGGACTGGAGTTGGGCATCTGCAGTTTACATTCTGCTCATTTGCACAATTCTGTTGTATTTTCTATTTTACTTCACTATTATGTCTCTAACAAACTTTCAAATTTCTGTCTTTATTTTATTCTGTTTAATTCATGTAAATATTATAAGAAGGCACCATTATAGGGAGATGCTGCTCAAATTTCGTTGTGGTAAAACAGTGATAATAAAGAAGATTCTGATTCAAGTACAAAGTCATGATTCACATAATAAGTTTAACATATCAACCAAAAGCAATGCTGTAATCTAAGCATGTTACCGAATTAATCCTCGCTTTTCTCTGGTGTAACACAGTTACTGTAACTTGTTGTCTCATTACTCTGACCATTACTGTAATCTGTTACCTTCCGGGCCAATGCTGCCAATCTCCTTAGAGGATTAACAGGATAAGATGTCACAGTCGGTGCTGACCCCACACATACAGACAAGGAACCACAGTTTCCTGAACCTCCTGTTGGTTTTCCACTCAGATCAGTTCTGTGCCCGGACATAACCACAGGTAGGAATGTGGTTTGGATATTTACTCACCATAAACAGGTAGTTTTACAATCAACATGCAAAGCAGCAACTTTTATTTTTAAACTCTGCCCAACTTGGCAAAATTGTTTTTATTTCATTCAGGATTTTCTAAACGATTTCCTTTGAAAAAAAAAAAAGTGTATTGTCTCAATATTTGTCTCAAGTTTATGGTTTTTGTCGCAAGAATTATTGTGTTGTTTTCTGCTGGTGTGTTTATTAAAAGACATTTGCTGTAAAATGTCTGCAAATTGTAATTTTGAACAAACCCAAAAGATGCATGATGTTGGGACTGAAGATGTCTAAATATGAGTGAATTAAAAACAATAAAACATACTGCTGTGCTTAAAAGTTTACATACCCTGCAAAAAAAGTAAGCTGCCTGTGAAATAAGATGATATTGGCATAAGCGATAATTAATTTTTAAAAGAAATTGACAATCATGGCATTGATTTTGAATTGTTGTTCAACAGTAATATATATATATATATATATATATATATATAAAACTAACAAAAATTAAAACAAGCAAACAAGCATGATGGGGCTCCTGAGCTAAAATTTTGTTGAGCACCACTTTAAGGAAATCACTGCAATCAGGTGTTTTCTGTAATGTTCAATCAGGCTTCTACACCTGTTAACAGGTATTTTGACCCACTGTTTATGTGCAAGATGCTCTCATTTGTCTGTAGCAGTTTTTTAAATGTTTAAGCCAAAATTGAAAAAGCAGTCATTTATTAGTAAATTTTAATTTATTATTACTTTTTTCAGTTTCATGTCATTTGAATTACTATTGTAAATTTAACCTTTTCTTCAATGGGAGGGTATGTAAACTTTGAAGCACAACTGGTGTTCGGGAAGCCAGGATGTTTTTATTGTTTCCCTTTTTTATATTTCATACCAAAGTGTGACATTTAACCAGCAAGTTATGAGATCTGAGCTGGATGTAAACCGTCTGATCTACACTGTGTACTAAAATAATTATGCAGCTGCTGTTTTGGTAATTTCTCCTAAACTATCCGTAAATGACAGTAAATAAGTGAGTTTTTTTCAATAATCCATTGTTAAAGTATTTAGATTTTATTCATCAAAGCTACAAATGATAAAAACTTTTTCTTCAAATTACTCAAAATCCAGTTTTTAGATCATTCATTATGGTTTCAAGACATTAGATTGGTTGTGAAGAACACACTAAACACAGGTTTATCAAGCAACACAGCTAGAAAACACTTAAAAGCATAAACTGATCCATTTACATTGGCTTTATTTTTTAAGCTGATCACAATTGATAAGAAAAGAAAAAAAAGGTATCTAAATGTGATCTATTCTTTGTTTCAGACCAGTTCAGACCAGCACAGAAGATCAGCAATTCTTCACTATCTTAAATCAAAGACGACCAGTAACTTGTGTGAAAATCCAGACCACATCCTGCTGTTATGATGCTGGACCCTGATTCTGATGGTGACTCGGAGCTGCTGTGGGTAAAAGCAGGACAACAAACTGGATTTTTAGGATGAGGTGGGACTCTATGTTTTTAGTTTTAGTCTTTCTCTCTGGATGGTGTTTCCAACTTGTCACTGGCGACGCTGTGGCCTCAGATGAACAATCTGATGCCAGTCACCAGGATATTCATTTTAAAACTGTCTCAGAGACGAAGGGGAATGTGCTGGATGCAGAAAGCCGGACACGTAGGGCCTTTCCAGACACAGGACTGGAAACGAACTGGAACGTGCCGGATATGAACAAGGGCAACTATGAGGATGCTGATTGGCATCCATCTACCTCTATGCTGGAAACAAATTCTGACCTCAACCCTGATGGCCCACTGGTGGCGCACGGTGGAAAGACTGGTGTCGATGATGCTACCAACCAGATTTTGAACCAGACCAGTGGCAGGTCACCCACACATTGCGGTGAGTACAGCAGCCAGTTGACATCCGGTGGCCAGTGCCGGGTGATGGCAACGTTGCCACCTGTGGGACCAGAAAAGCGTTGCCCAGACATGTTTCGCTGCACAGATGACATTTCCTTTTGGCTTCATGAAAACCAGAACAGAAAGGAGCAGCTGGAGGAGCTGAGGGAGACGATGACAGAGCTGCAAGAGGAGTTAAGGAACCACCAGCATCGTGTCAAAGTCCTGGAGATGCAGGTATTATAGATTTCATACTGCAAAATTAAGCAAAAGACAAGACGAAATGTACACAAGGCCACTTTAAAGATAATTAGAAATTAGAATATGAAAGTCTGGCCTCACAACAGAACTTTTAGCAGGTTTCTCAGTGACGCGCTCCCTATCCCCCCTAAACTAGCAACCATCTTGTATCGTACCTGTACTGTGATTTACGCCAGCCAGTAAAAGACAGTCTTATCTTGCCTCTTGGTCTGTCCCTTCCTCTATTTCTTTTCCTCTCTTCCTCTGGCAATGTTTTCTAGCGTTTCTTTACCAAATCTGACATGATGCGCATTCAAAGCACCCACCATGTTCATATCTGGTTCATTTCCTTTTGCTAGTAAGTGACGCAGTGCGCAACCAGTTGTCGGCTGCAACGTCACAGTCGCGTCCTGGATGGGAAACTACATAGGCTACTGCTGTTTCTGAGCCCCGGGACGCCTCCGGGCAGTGATGGCTCAAAAAGTGCATAATGGATGTTGGTGTGCCATAAAAATGAGTCAAAAACGCATATTTTTAAGATCTAAAAGTTACATTGAGTGTCTTTAAAGCTGTCTGTAATGAAATGACAGGTGGCTAAAACTAAGGGTCTTGATGATAATCATGTTCAGATATAAGAAGAATTAGAAGAAAACTGAGACTTAAGTGTGGAGATAGAAATTTTTTGTGTGGGCATATCCCAGAGCCTCCATTTCACAGCTAATTACTTTAAAAGCTGCATTATTTGTGGGTATTAGGGTACTGTGGGTATCACTAGGAACTGGGATGTTTTCTTCTGACCATATATCAATTAAAACTTTCACATCGTTGTCGCTTCTTATTTGATCAAGAGCCATTTCTGAAGAGGTCTTACACATGTGTTTGTATTGGTTGCATTTAACAACGATGCCCATATTTGTACGTCAAAAATGAAATATATTAATTCATTCATTCATTCATTCATTTTCTGTACCACTTTTCCAGTTCAGGGTTGCGGGGGTTGCTGGAGCCTATCCCAGCTATTATGAGGCAAGAGGCGGGTACACCTGGACAGGTCGCCAGTCTGTCGCAGGGCCAACACAGAGAGACAGACAAATATTCACACTCACATTCATACCTAGGGGCAATTTAGAGCGATCAATTAACCTATCTTGCATGTCTTTGGATGGTGGAAGGAAGCCGGAGAACCCTGAGAGAACCCACGGATACACAGGGAGAACATGCAAACACCACTATAATAAAATATAATATAGATATTAACTCACAAGCCATGCTGAACCAAATCCAGTGTGGAAGTTGTAGTCCATTTCCTGCATTTGGATCGCTTCAATCATACCGGGACTTGTATCTGTATCCTAAACTCTGCTAACTAACATGCTTTGACTCAGCCTCTTTAAATGCCAACAAAAAGTTATCAACATCTTTTTTGTAAAGTTCTCAGCTTGCTCTCCTTTTTTTTTTTTTTTTTAAAGGAATTTACTAAAAAATCTTGACGTAACCTCAAACACCCCAACAATCAAACAACCCAAACATGAAGCATTAAAAGGGAATATATTTATTGATTTTGCAGGCAATGTTGAATAAAGGACATGAAATGTGCATGACAGTATGCATTTGCTGCGATCAAGTACACATTCACCGCATATACTCTGGTCTAAAACTAGAAAGTTTAACCATTTCGTCGCAGAACTAATGAGGCAGATATGATGGCACATTAACATCAATTTGACCCATATGATCTACGGTTTTGGGATCATTTTGAGAGTGATTAAATGTGACTAACTCTGACAGCCTGGCTAAAATGTTGATACTCAAGTAATTGATATTTCTGCCCCTTAATGTAGGAAGTGAGGACTGAGCTGCAGAATCCCAGGCTTTATATAAAAATGGACAGATAATGGAGCAACCCTTCACATAGCAGGATATTTTTGAAAACTTATTAATGACTGCTAGACCATCTCCTATCCTGCCCAATTTCATCCCTGTCACATCTCTAATAGTGGAAGGAAGTGATCAGAAAGTTCCCAAACCGTAACAGAGCATGAATCTGAACAGAAATGGGTGGTTTGATCACAAGCTGGAATCAGTGTTTTTGCTGTCTGACAGAAAAAGGGGGAAAAACACACTTTAAAATAAAAGCGGAGAGCATGCATGAATAGAAAATACCTTTCTTTCTCTCGCTTCTTGTTTAATCTCTGCCTCTGTTTATCTTTCTGTCTGCCTTTATCTCTCTGTCTTCACACCCAGTAATTCCTCCTTAACCCTGAATGCTAACAGGATTAGCAGCAGATCGTTTGGCTGGGGTACTTATATCCCTCTGAGCCTGACCCATAGAAGATCCTTCCGGGTTGCGCTGTCTGCGGGCCGTGCCTTGTCTAAATCAAGCTTGCAAGATGGCACTGACTTGATGGCATGCTATTGCCAAGTAGTTTACCAGAACAACAGATCACACAGTGTGCCTGGAGGGACAAACTGAAGACATGCTCAGCTAGTTGTGGTTTATGCCACAAGATGGTGCTACATGTTGCACCCTGCACCTTTAATTTCCCCCCAATGAATGTTTTTTTTTTGTTTGTTTGTTTTGTTTTTTTAAAGGTGGGATAACATGCTAAATTGACTTTTTTAAAGCTTTTTATTATGTTATCATGCCATTCCCTCCCCATAAAACATACCCCAAGAGTTACTTTAACTCATTCACGCACATTTGAGAAATCCCTGAATCTTCTGTGGAAACCAACAAGGCTGCAGGAACGGCTGCTACCACAGAGTACCCCCAGTACCACGAAGCTCCTCCCTCTTCCTTTCTAAGCTCCGCCCCACTAGAGTTTGAGTGTGTTGTGATCAAGGGGCAAACTCCGCCTCAGAACAGTGAAGCTCGCTTCCTTGTTGCAAATAGTGTAATCCTCCCTTCATCCGCTAGGGGCTGGCTCCAAGAGCGAGCAAATCCCCATAGACTCCCATGTTAAAAACGCCAACTTCACAGCAGAAATAAACAGGTTTACAGCCTGGTTCAAAAAATCATTTTAGGTTTATTAGGTCAAGTTTACCTTCATGTCAACTGTGAGGTGGGTGAACTTTTTTATAACTCATTCGTTTAGATGTTATTTATTCTTCAAATTACACATAATTAAGGGCGCGTCCTTATGATTGACATGCGGCAGACCGGAAGCTCCTAGTTAGCTCCTTCTTTGCTCTTAATAAGGTCTCAGTTTGTTACAGAGTCGCACAACGGCGGTGTTTAGTCAGCGAATTGCAAGTCTAAGCATGTCTTACCTTAACCATGCCGCTTAGGGGGCTTATCTTTGTTAGCTCCTCTTAGTTTCGTGTTAGCTCAGTTAGCGTTTAGCCCACAGTACGTCAGCTGTCAATCATTTGCCCCGCGGCCGCGCTGTGCCCATTTTAGGATTTTCCTGGAGTGACGACGTACGTGACACGGCAAGATGGCGACGGTAAGACACGCCCAACTGGCTTCACATTTCTCTATTCAGAAGAGACCGGAAGCTACGTCCAGTAATTATATACAGTCAATGGTTGTGATGAGTGAAGTGGGCGTGTCAGAACAGCAGAAGGCATCTTAAAGGGACAGCAGTGGATTTTTCAGGCGTCAGATACAGACATGGAGCAAAGTCATATTTCTTTGGGTTGTTTTTATGTATGGTGTGTTTTCAAAACTACTGAAGGTAAAATAGTTATTTGGTTTGTGCGATAAAAGAGTATTATTTGTCTAATAATGACATGGAAACCCCCTCTTTAAAGCAATGTCTGTTTTGCTTTCATCAACAGTGTCATGTTTCTTTCTTCTCTCTTTCTGACTCCCAGTACGAAGGCAGCATCACCTTAAACTCAACCTTTGATCGGCGATTGCATTTTGTGGAGTTGCGTCACTCAGAGGCGGACACGCTGCTCCACGTTCACTCATCACTGCTGTACGAGCTGCAGGCGCAGCTCCGAAACCTGTCATCGTTCGCGCAGCACATGAACCGCGACACGGGCTGCACGATCAACGTCATCAGAGCTGTGCCACCTCTCGGCATGAGAGACACACTGCCACCAGGTACACATGCAACAAGCACTGTGGTGAGTTGTAAGATGCATAAATCTCAGCTGTTTATAATAAAGATATACATACATGGTGACAATATACATAAATTAGTTCTCCTTTGATTTTACAAAGCAATCATGGATATACCAAATAATTATGTATTATAAGCCATGCTGATAACAGTCAAACAATGAGGTGCTTTAACCTACCCCATCTTCTTTAAATGTTCCCAGTGAGGAGAAACCACATGGTAATCCATACTTGTCCTCCTTTTCAATTGCTTTTTATAGTAATCCTTCACTTGAGCAGTCCATACTCCTGGATGTTGAATCCGACTTCTTTGTGTTTGCAGTCGCTCTTTTCTTCAGCGTTCATGTTGCTGGCTGCTGTGATCACCAAAAACCAGAAATAAAACTGAGATGCACTTGAAAGTCCAGTAATGGTGTGCTTCATCAACATTATTTGACTACGGCTTAAATATAACATAGATAATTTTTTTTTTTTTTTTTTTTTACTTTGTACTGGGCAATGATTAAAATCTTTAACTGTGATTAATTGCAGAAAATCATGCAATTGATTGCAATATGATGCATGAAAACAATGAAAAATCCAGAGAAGTTATACACCATATTCCACACTTACTGCCAAAGAAAGAAAAATACTGTAACATTTGGCTTACCAACTCTAAACAAATAAACTAATTTTTAAAAGCAGTGTTCCCATTACAAAGTAGCAGTTAGAATATTTATTGCAAAACTTAAACTGAATATTCATGTAATAAAATGTTCATGACAAAGAGGCATGAAAATTTCTAAAATCTGCAGGACCGTGGCCCGTGAGGACCAATTTTGTAATAATTACTGCTATCTAGGCTGTCCCTGATGCCTGAGCAGATGATGTTACTACGCATACTCTGGCAAGACATTGCATTCTGTTACGGTGGATCCAGGGACAGCCCCCCTCTGTTACACAATGGTTCAGGGAGGCATTTAGGGTCCTTCCAATGGAGCACCTCAGTGCCCTAATTAAAGGCAATCTGGATATCTTTTCTAAAATATGGCAACCCCTTTTGGACAATTTACCTCAAACTTAAGTGGTATACTTTGCAAAGGAAGGTCACACTTTATTTTCAAATATATTAAGTGTATTGTATTTCTGTTTCTGTTCTATGCCTGTTCTGTTGTTGTTTTGTTTTTTGTTTAATCTTATTTGTTATTTTGTGTAATAAGTAAATATTCAATAAAATATTATTGAAAATAACTACTGTCATCTAGTGGTAAGTATGGGCATGACAATGACTTTAAAGAACAAATGCAGTTGTGAATGTAAGGTGTCCATCATTGGCCCAAATTCTTCCAGACATGATGTCCGTGAGTGAATCAAGTAGAGGTGGAACAACGTGTTCAGCAAAGTAAAAGTCCTGTCCAGCAGTTGATTCAACCAATCACTCAACCAGCTGAATTTAATTAGTACAGCTTCTCTGTAGGTAGATGAGCTCGTTAGTGAAAACACCTGTTCTAAAGGTACATGCAGATTCAAGAACATGGCAGGATTTTCCTCTCTGGACCAGGTTTTTCCACCTGTGGGATCCAGTGGTCTGCAGCAATGACACAAGTAACTAGGCCTACTTAGAATTGTGTGCATTTGTGCTGTCTTCATCTATGTGCCTTTTAAAGGCATATGCCACCTCTGGGTGAAATTTAGCCTCCCCCCACAGTCCCCTGAGTTGAAAAAGTGGGCACAAGCGTTTTCTCACAAACCCAGTCATTCTCTGAATCTGGCAGCGCTGACTTTAGCTTAGCTTAGCTTAGCATAGTTGCTGTAATCTGGCGTTTCCTGTTAGCACCGCTTGGCGAAAGTGAACTAATTAACTCAAGAGTTTTTTCCAATTACGTTTTGTGACCCGCACATTCTGATCGAGTACAAACGAGAAGCCGATTTCACATCAAAGGTCTCAGTAGGCGGCATTCAACAAGGGAACTATATGCTGCGGAAGTACAGGTGAATTACAGATGAAGCACCACGGATAGTAGCAAAGGCAGCACACAAGTGCAGCATCCCCAACTTCCGTAAACAGGGTTGCCCACCCAAGTATACCCACGCGCAGCTGCAGACCCAGAGGCGTGTCACAAAATTGGGCGTGGTTTGTAATAAAAATGGGTGTAGTTTGTTGTGACGTGGTAGGGTTGTCGTTACGGTTAGGGGAGGGGTTTGGGTTAGGTTACTCTTATTCATACGGTGGTCGTGGTTTGTTGGGGCGTGGCTTGTAGTGGCTGCAGCTGCAGTTAGGTGCAATCTGCCCACCGGATGCTGTGCATGCGTGCTGCCTTTGCTGCTATCCACAGTGCTTCACCTATGATTTGCCTGTACTTCCGCAGCATATAGTTCCCCTACTGAATGCTGCCTAGTCAGTCCTTTGATGTGAAATTGGCTTCTCGTTTGTACTCGACCAGAATGTGCGGGTCACAAAACGTAATTGGAAAAAATCTTGAGTTAATTAGTTCACTTTCGCCAAGTGGGGCTTGTTGGATAGGCTAGATTTCAGCAACTATGCTAAGCTCAGCTAAAGTCAGTGCTGCCAGATTCAGAGAATGACTGGATCTGCAAGAAAATGCTTCAGCCCACTTGTCCAACTCAGGGGACTGTGGGGGGAGGCTAAATTTCACCCAGAGGTGGCATATGCCTTGAAAGGTATTGTTTATCCCAAAAGGTGCTTCAGCTCCTATCAAACAAAGCAGTTGCTGCCATATTAAAGCTCAGATGGTTCTCATTTCATACAGAACTGTTTGTCCATTAAGGGACACTATACAAAAAATGATGGCGCAAGTATGGCAGGTGCCATGTACAGTATGTGGACCCATGGGAAGTATATAGAAATGGCTGATTCTAGGGGAATAAAAACATAATAATGATATATTCAGTTTTTCTGACCTTACACCCTCCACCTTTTACAGTTTCTCTGTCTGTGTCCCTCTCAGATGGACGGTACCTGTCTTTTTGCCCATCAGACTGCGCCTCTCTGTACCACAATGGTGTTCGGCATTCCGGTGTTTACACCGTCATTATGTTTCCAGGCACCATCATGCCGGTCTATTGTGACATGGACACCGAGGGTGAGACATGCATTGAGCAGTGGGGGGAATTTGGAACCATATCATGAAATTTGAGATAACCAGATCTAGATGATTGGAGCCATAACCAGCCATAACCAGCCAGTCCTCCATATGTCTGAGTGTGTGTACCTATTTGTGTATTCTCATGTAAAAAATAACTTGACTGTGTAACTATAAATAACTTTATGTGTACGTGTGTGCACCAGGTGGCGGCTGGACAGTGTTTCAGCGGCGGCGTGATGGCTCTGTAAGCTTTAACCGAGGTTGGTTGGAGTATCGTGACGGCTTCGGTGAGGCGCGAGGCGAACACTGGTTGGGCAACCAGCACCTTCACCTGCTGTCCAACCAAGGCCACTACAGCCTGCGCATCGACCTGCAGGACTGGAGCCACGTCCACAGACACGCTCTTTACCAGTCCTTTAGGTCAGTGGTTCCCAAACCTGCTTTCTCTGAGGACCCCCTTCATGCAACTACCAAAAAGCCATGGACCCCCTGCTTTCATTTGTTGGATTTTTGTCACAAATGATGCAGTCTGGCTGAATCCTTTCCTGCCCCTTAATAAAACCATGGTGTAACCAAACCAAATAATAAAAACTTAAAATTTCTCGGGGTGTAAATCACTGGTTTGATAACGATATGATATCATATTGACACAGTGGATAGCAATTTGATGTTTGTCTATATCTCAAATTCAATCAGAATATGATTTTGATTATATTTGATTTCGAATCCACTGATCAATATGAAATGATATGAAATAATATTACAAGTAGTAAACAAGGTAATTGCTTTCTTATCATAACTGTAAGCTCCTGTATGCAGTATAATCTCCCCGTGTCTATTGTTTAGGAACATACCAAGTACTGATACCGCCTGGTACTGGTTCCTAACCTTAATGATACTGGGGAACCATTAAGATTCTGGACAAATGATACTCTTATTGATATTTTTTGAACATCTACCTAACCGTTACGTAATAATGGTGATGGAGTGAGACACACTTTCCTGATTCTCACAGCTGTTTTCCTGCCTTTACATCCAGGCCTCTTCAATGCCATCTAAACAAATGGTCTCCACCACTGGATCTTTTAACACCCTGTAATGTCTTTGCTGCTTACTCTAAAATATGTTATAGTATCAATAAATATCAGTATCAATAAGAAGTATTGATAATGGTATCAGTATTGATAAAATGATTATGACATGCATCCCTACCGGAGTCATATATATCTACTGCACAACTATAAACATAATTTTTTAAAACATCAACACAGGCAAAAACCTTTTAGAGGAATTTCAAAATAAAGTCATTTTCAAAATAAAAGTGGGTTTGATATCCATTTTGGGCCACTTTGGGGATTTTGGATTGATCTGTTGTTACATCCCAAATAATTGCACTGGCTCTAAACAGTCAAAACTCTGGGGACCCCCTTGAGCTCTTTGGGGACCCCCTTAGGGAGTACCAGACCCCAGGTTGGGAACCACTGCTTTATTTATTCAGACCACATGTACAGAGTGATGCTCTCAGAGAGTTTGGAGACTGTGTCAGCATCTGTTTGAAACTTGACTAGCAGTGTTTCAGCAATGAGTTTTAACAGCACAAAAAAAAAAAAATTCATCTTCCTGCTTCAGGATAGATAACGAGGAGAACGACTATCGCCTCCACGTGTCCGGTTTCAGTGGGACGGTGGAGGATTCGTTTGGCTGGTACCATGACCAACATGGTTTCAGCACACCAGACACGGGAAACATCTGTGCTGAGATCAGCCACGCAGGCTGGTGGTTCCACCAGTGTTTCTATGCCAACCTCAACGGAGTCTACTATAAGGTGGGTTTGACAGACAAACACATGTCAGAACTGAGTAGGAACACACTGCATACCTGGGTTATGTCTGAGAGGATTGTGTACTGTTATTTGTGACAAGTAATACCAGAATATTTGGACCCTGAAATACTACAACTGTTTCCTCCAGGGGGGCCGCTACTCTCTGAAAGCTCACAACTTGTTGGGACCCGATGGCATCGTGTGGTTCTCCTGGAAGGATTCAGACTTCTACTCTCTGAAAGCGGTCACCATGATGATACGGCCACGAAACTTCAGGCCACGCCTGTCGCCATAGTGACAAAGCATTGTTGTTATGCAATAATTTGAAGCTCAGCTAGCAGCTTCCAAATCAAGCTGCCAAAGTACCGTTATACCTATTATACATTACTTTGCTGCCTAAAAATAGTGCCCCTAAAGGCTTTATTTCTCCTTTTATACCTGACTTTTACTATAGAGAACATTTATTTAATAAATCATTATTGTGACACTTGGATATTTTCTTTGTTTTCAATAAAATTGTTAGGGCTGTAAGTTATCATAATGTTGGATAGTTAGAAAGTATTATAGCTAAAAAAGTTAATGAGTGACATGTAGGTTTAAAGGAAATTTAAAGGTTTGACATGAAAGAATGATTCATATCTAATGGTAAAGATAGGTGTCTAAATGACCTCAAATGCCAAGTACAGGTATGAATCAGTGGTCAAAATTCCTCTGAGCACAGACATGTTCCTGCAAAACATGATTTACAAGTAAATCAAATGGCCTCAGGGAAAATAATGACATGTACCAACTTCAAATGTCCATGCATACAATCTTCTTTTAAGTGCCTTTGAGGTGTTATGCAATAATTGAAACAGAGCTATAGCACATTTAAAAAGTACCTTTAAGGCCAATTAATTAATAGATACTGTAAGCACAGAATACTGTACATTCACTATACAGTATATATATATATATATATACATATATATATATATACACACAGTATATATACTGTATATATATACACTGTAGGTCAAAAGTTTGGGATCACTTTAATCAGAAAGAATTTTTATTCAAATAAGGAAACAAAAAAATTACCAAATTATAATTTAGTGAAATAAAATATTGTTTTTGAGTTGTGGTTGAAAAGAATAATTAAAAAGAAAAATGTACCAGACAAATTGGAGCACCTTTCTCATTAACAGTGGACCAAAACACCTGTCAGCAGGTTCAGAAGTGTTATTGAACATTACAGAAATCACTTGATTGCAGTAGTTGCCTCGAAGTGTTGCTCAACTAAATTTCCATTTAGAAGCCCCATCATGCTCATTTTATTCTTTTTTGTTGAAAAACAATCCAAAGTCATTGTCATGATTTTCAAGAAATTTTGTTTTATTTTTGTCAAGTTTGGGACACGACCCTGTCGGATTTAATAGGAAAGTGACCCCAAACTTTTGTAGTGTATATATATACACAAACATATATACAGTCAGAAGTAATGTTGACAGTTTCCTTATTTCCACTTATTTATGCTATTCAACTTAATGAGCATCTGAATGTAAAGAGATAACTTGACATTTCTTAGTCTTTGATATGAGTTTGCCATCAGCAACTTTTATTTCACTGTAGATGATAAAAATCAGATATGAACCACAGGTGAATGCAGCTTCAGAGAAGCTAGTCTGCTTCTTTGAACTTAAGACATGTAGACGGAGAATTTATCACACATTTATTTATTGGAACTATTACAGATAAAGTGGAACATGTACAGGTCTTCTCAGAATCACCTGCCTCCTAAATCAGATTACTGAAGAGTCAATGAATTCAGCCTTGTTGGATTCTTCGTCATTCTACCTGCACAGGTGAACTCCTTCAGAAATGACTCGGGTGGTAAAAAGAGGTCAGCCTGTCTTGTGGCTGCTGTTTTGTGGATGGGATAATTCCCCCCTCAGATTACAGGATTGACCGACCCCAGGTGAGATGAGGTATTTATGTGGGGCGCTCCCTGGGGCGGGTGACGTACTGCCACCACAGAGGGGGGAGGTCGCCCTCCTTGCGGGCAGGAGGGAGGGCTTCGGTCCTGGGGCCTTCAGCTGGAGTCTCGGCCTCCAGCTGAGCAACCTGGAAGCAGACAGAAAAGGGCAGAGATCAACTTCAGTTCTGGTGTCAGATGGGTTTGGGTATAACTTTTCTTGTTCAAGACTTTAAACATGTTTATCATTAACATTACACTATAACTAGTTATTTAAGTTAGCAAATGTATCAGGGCTGCTGCAGGTTCAAACAAGCAAAATTTTTAATTTTTAATTTACTCAGAAGTAAATTTAACAACGGCACAGTGACATATTGCCAAAAAAACAAAACAAAAACAAACATGATGACACTCGATATCCTGATTTAGGGACAATTTTTCTAAAAAAGTAACCAAAAGCTGCACAAGTAATATCAAAATATGAAATCTTTGTCCATAAGGTTTAAATTGGTAATACAAAGTATTTAAAATCAAGTGAAATCAACTTTATTTATAAGCACATTTAAAAACAGGAATTGACCAAAGTGCTGTACAGCAAAGTATAACAAAATGTAGGAATAGACGATAAAACAGAAATTCAAAATAAAAGGACAGTAAAAAGTGGACATGACACGGTTAATCTGCAAAATCAAAATGCCAAAACTCAGTCTGGTTTAAAAGCTAGAGAGTAAAAATAAGCCTTTAGATGAGATTTAAAAGTGTCCATGGTTGCCTCACCCTTCTTAATGTGAAGGGGGAGGTTATTCCACAGTTTGGGGGCAACAACAGTGAATGTTCTGCCCCCTCTGTGTTTCAACTTTGTTTATCTGTGTTGAGAGAATTTAAAATGACTACAACTGATAACCCAAGCCTCAAATTCACTGCAGACTTCAATCATGATGTAAATTCCCACACATTTTTCATTTAATTTACTGTTTTCTCTGACTTATTAATTAGTAATATCTGCTAACCAGCAACAGCGACTAAGATTACTTAAATCATCCCCAAATACTGTTTTCCTGTAAACGATTAAAATAAATTAAAAAAAAACAATTTAAGACCTGAGACTTCCCAAACATGAAAGGGACTTTTAAAAGGGTAAAACAAGATTTTAGTTTTAAATTAGCCAAAGACTTTCAAGAGTGTGTGGAAACCCCAAATATCCCTTTTACAACTGTTTATATGATGGTAAAACTTCACCCTTTCATCCTGAATGGCACCGAATGATTGCATCAGCCACTTTCCTTGTAACTGTGTGGCAACTTATTCCACTTATTAATCTGTGTAGCTGCACACAGAAACAAGATGATGGTTGATGTTTAAACTATTCAAGGAGCCGAATGAAAATGTACTTTTTCTTTTTTGACAAGATTCATTTTGGCTTTGTGTGAAGATTTGGTTGCTTTATATCACAACCATTTAACTCCAGTGCCATCTGGTGGATTTCATAAATAAAATGATTCCCTGTTTACAACCGCTGTGCTGAAACGTTGCTGACAGGAGGCCAAATACTGCCTGCAAGTAACTGACTACAAACCTAAATTTGTTTTAAACATGGTAAACGAAATAAGCTTCACACAATTAGCCTCTTAGCTGAGGACAACAACTCCAATTCTGTGATTAACTGATGATAAACTTAACCTGGTGGGTGAAAACAGGGCGTTTACTCAAATAACTAACCATCTGCACAAAGGACAAACAGATATAAAAGGAAATGTGTATATATTTGTTGTTTGAGCTTTTCTTTTCACTTTTGGTTTAGATAGAAACATGAGTCACAGAAAAGAGAGAAACAACTAGTGATATGTAAAACACAGCCTGGGGCCTCATTTATACAACTGTGCGCAGGATCTTTACTAAAAGTGAACTTGCGCCAAAAACCCAAAGTTTGCGTGCACCGAAAAACATTCCGATTTATAAAACTGGGCATACGCAAAAATCCAAGCAATTTCCCCTTTATAAATCACACTCTCCCTGGAAGTTTGCGCAGGTGAATTTGGCTCATTTGCTGCCCCCTACACGCCCACATTCTACCATGAAGGGTCAATGCAAAGCGCCTCATGGATATTTTTGCATATAAATAAGCAGCTGATCTGAGGCATTTAAAGCTTGATCGTGGCGACTGAGAAGACGAGAAAATGCAGTTTCATGGAGAATGAAGTGGAGGTGCTTGTTGGTGAGGTGGAGGCTCAAAAAAACGTTATATTTGGACTTTACAGTGGAATCACAGTTAAACAGAAGTGACAGCACGTTGCTGCAGCTGAATAAACACAACGGCTGCCTGCACAACGGAGCGCGTTGTGGTCAACAACTGTGCACGGGTTTAAACGGTTCCGGCGGGTCGGTCGAGTCCAGTTTAACACATAGATCTAGGAGTTCCCAAACTTTTTGAGCTACGACCCCCCCAGATACCAGACGTCGTTGTTTCTGACCCCCGCAACGGCAGAGCTCTTTATTGTGCGATATATCAGATCATCCTGCAGCATCTACATGTGAGGCTGGAAAACTGGCAGAATCTTCATGAATCAGGGGGATAACGGGGGGTTCGGTGGATTATGAATTTAATGAAATTTTAAATGAAATGAAAAATACTTTATTAATCCCAGGAGGGAAATTTAACGTTTGTAATACTCTCTCTCTCTTTTTTTTTTAAAACAATATTACATCTATCTAACATAACAATAATATAAAAAGTAAGAGTGCAACAATAATCATATATACATAAGTACACAACTGTAAAAAAAACATGATAAAAAAAACAACTTAGCTGACCAACATATGAGAAGGGGTTTTGTAAGATATTGCTAAATTGCGATTTTTATTATAAGCCAGGCTATAATTTATTTCCTTAAAAATTAATGCGTTTATATTCCTACAGATTAATCTCCCTGCATTGGCAGATTTATTTTGACAACCCTAAAAATTCTAAATGTATTTAGTTTACAGCAATTACAATCGTCTGGCGACCCTTTAAAATGATCTAAGATTCCCCAGTTCGGGAAGGTTGCTCTGGGGAATCTATCAGCCTCAGTCAGTAATCATGGCCCAGGGAATATTCGTGGTTTCTAAAAACTCCCTCCATCTTTATCCTCTTCTTTCCATAATCTTCCAGCAGTGCAGCGCGTCCATTGTAAAGCATTATGCACGAGTGTCACCGTTTACTCAGTAATTCCAATCAGCCTACACACTTTGTTAGTTAACCTACCAATAAGAGCCATCGATATTATTGAAGCTGTACTGTAGCTCTCACAACTGAGGCTTATGGATTGTACAGTTCAATCCAGGAAAAGACGGGGGTTTATGAGAGTCTAGTCTGACATGATGGTTCAATGCATTAACGTGGCTAAAGTTCATCATCTCACCAGCGGTGCCACCAGTTTCCCCGTCTCCAAAATGTTCGTGTGCAAGGTTCAGAGTTTGCGTACAGGTGCGCACATTTTCCCGTCAGGTTTGTTTTTATAAATCAGAAACTTTGCGTGGAAAATCACTTACGCCACTTTCAGGCCCTGTTTTGTGCAAAAGCAAGCTTTATAAATGAGGCCCCTGCTCACCTCTTTGTCCCAGCTCTGCATTCTCAGTTTCTTCCACTGCTCCCTCTTGGAGAAGTAGTCAGGATACATAGCCTTCTCCGAGGGGTGCCAATGGTCCAGCAACCACTCAGGAACCTACAAGCACAAAGTGGAGCTCAGAAAATTTGTCTTATGTAGCAAAAAGAACTTCAGCATTGTCACATCAGGTTCAAATGTCAAGATGAACTCTTTCACTATTCCCAAATCATTTAAATGCTGTCCTGCATCACCTTGTAGCACTCATATCTTTCATAGGAGGTCCCTCCGGGAGAGTCAGGGAAGATGTAGGGCTGAGGATGCTGGTTGGACCAGAACTCCTCCTCTCCTGCCTTCAGCATCATGGTAGCCTTCACCAAGTCCTTCTCATTCTTGTTCTCGTCAAAGCGCGCCCGCAGCATGCAGGCATAGAAACGGTATTTATCTCTGTGACAGGAAAACAGCCCAACAGATAGGTTTCAATAACCATACCAACAGTGTTTGCATCTTATAAACCAGTATAACAATGAAAATTCTTAATAGTTTCTTTGAACAATGAACTGATATAAAACTGTTTAATCATATTAGAAGCAACAATTACAGTAATTGCTAATCATTTTTAAATTTCCTAAAAAAGAAAAAAAGAAAATGGTCAGATTGAAAACCAATCCAGATATTAAACTTTGCACCGACAGGTGTTTCTTCACTCATCTTCATGACATGCAAGTCCTAAAAGCAGTATTCTAATAGTTACAATCGTTGTCAAACGGATTAATTCTTATAAACATATCAAAAACACAAGCTTTAGACAAAGTACTAAATCTAAAAAGGTACATTACAGAAGAGTAGCAAAAGTCTGCAGCACTAAGTACCTAAATGCATCAACAATAACTTAATATCATTAAAATGTAATTATAATGATTAAACTCATGGAAATGGATGCTGGTCAATTCAAGTCCAACATGTTTCAGGGTATTGACTCGACAAAAATGTATATCAGATCATGGCTGAAGCAAGGAAATTACATAGATCCTAATTATATGTACCTGGACTGGACGTAAACATAACTGGGTGACTGACTTGGGTGACAAGTAAACATACTAGACCTAAATAAACTTAATTGCAATTATGCCTTAATTTTAATCTTCAGACCAATGGGAGTCTGACAACTATGTATACTTGGTAAAATAAGATGAAAACAGTTATTTACAAGTTCATTTTCTTAGCACTAGTTTTTTGTTGCGCCCATTCACAGTGAATAACACTAGGAGTAAAAAGGAAGCTAGGTGGCGCCATGTAAATATATCTGCTAAATGCCATTCCAAACAGTCACTATTAAAGATTTTGGCTTGGTTAAGTTGGGGGTATTTATTCTGATTGAAAGATAGAGGAATAAACAAAACAACATTTTTAGTAGAAGTGAGCTGACAGACTTGTGGAATGAGTGACCTAGCTAACAGCGGTTAGCACTTAGCTTACCAGTTACCCGAGCAGCACAGGAAACAATCTTCACTACAACATTTAGTTTACACACCAGACAGTCCTTAAATTAATCTTTCTTACCTAAATATGCACCATGATTCGAGGTGTCGTAATGATTTCTTGTAAAGCCGCAGCACTTTCTGCTGGTGAGTAAGATAAGCAGAGGCCATTTTCGCCGTCCCCTGTCACCTTCTCGCCGAACAGCGCGGAGGATTCTGGGATATTGTGGCGTTAGATGCTTATACTGTAAACACCAAAGTTACGCGCACGAATTATTTTTATGTTTCCGATCAAACTCTAATTGAAAGTCTTAGAAACAGGAATTGGCTGACATTTGTTTATCTTGCTTCATTTGTTCTTTTGCATGAAAAGATGTGAAGACAAGCCAACAAACTGTTACGGTTTCTAATTATGGTTCTTATGAGTTCCAGTTATTACGGTACTGCGGCATCATGGGATTGATAAAGGCTGCAAGTGTGGTTCTTTACAGAAGTATTGCAAACATGGCAAAGCACAGATTCATTGGTAAGACGCTTTAGTTTCGTGGCATGGATACATATAAGAAGAGAACGGAATATGCGGAGTGTCATTGCTTAATGACGTTTGTTTATAAAGACCAAGCTGCGTGTTTAATTACTATTAAAGCTAATGAGTTAGCCATGCTAAATTTGACAACACAGCAGTGTTGCAGCTGTACAGTCACAGAATGTCTCTCAGGGGGACTCCTGAGCTGTTCCTTTTGCAAAGAATTATCATTTAAGGATAAAAGCTGGGGAGGAACGCAACGTTTGTCCATTGAAAGTCTTTCCTTCATGTCTCCGTTACTTTAGTTGAAACCAGTGTGACTGTAGGGATGTCACCATTACAGATTTTCTTTGTATGATTATTGTAAAAGATATATTCACGATTAGTTTGCGTTAAATAATTCCCCAACATTACAAATGTGTGAAATCACACGCAGGCTTATTTTATAGATCTTCAAAATTAAATTAGAAATCTCAAAATCAATGCAAAGAGTAGGCTGTGGAGTTTTTTATTTTTCTTTTGTGCTGATACATAAACAAGGAAGTTATTACTTGTGTTTTTTTAAAAAGCAAACTTGGCAGTATATCAGCCAGAGAAGTTGATTTTGGGCATGTAGGTTTTGATCAATTGTGAAAATGAGTAATCATAACATCCCTACTGTCAAATTCAAGATATACTGTGTTTTAAGTTAAACATTGCTGTAGAAAGTCACCAATCTACACAGCAACACACTTCAGTTCTTTAAAAGCAACCACATTAAGTCAGTTTAATAAATTGTGTTTGAACTATTAATCAAGAAGAAGCATGACAGAAAATTAACTGGAGACAAAACATGAATTAATTCATAAAAGCACTTCATTTTACTATAAGACCCAAAAATCCCAATTCATTTGTCACCAAAGGAAACTATATGGTTAGAGTACTTGAAAAAAAAAAAAATCCTGTAAATAAAAATGTGAAAAGCTAAGATAAAATAAAACAATCCAAATGCTCATTACAGAGTCACTATAAAGGTTTATTGTAATTTTATGGAATTTATTTAAAGATTAGATAAAATGAGCACTTGTTTAGGGGAAATTTGTACTAGAATTATTACCTTAATCAAATAATAATTTGATTAAATTATCTAAACAAAGAAATTTTCATCTATTTTAAACATTAACAATCATCGATTGTGCTGTATCTAGAACAGCTCTAAATGATTTGTTTCAACATCATGAGAAACAAATGAAACCTAATATAAATCTAGTATATGGTGGTATGACCGGGATACCTACCATGCTGATTGTAAAGTTAATTGTTTGTATAATTATCAGTTATTTAAAAAACAAAACAATAACTGTAACCCTTTTCCTTTTAGACATTTTTTAAATGAACAAATACTGTAGGTCTTTGCACATTCCTCTTCCTTAGTTTTCTTTTGAGTTTGTTTGTCTTTGTTTTGTGCAGAAATAACCTTTTTGGGGAAATAAAGAAAATCACAAACTAATACATTATAAAAATTATCAACAGTCTTCGTCACCTTAGCGGAAAAATACATACAGTAGGTTGATTAGAAATTATATTATCACCTTAATGATAATTCTGGATGTATCCTGTCATATTTCTTTTTAAATTTAGATACCACATTTACTATATTTGTGATTTATGTACCTCAACATTAGAGGAAAAACTTCAACAGGTTTTAGTAACGTCACAATACTGAATCACAAATCAGTGTGACTCCTGGTGGCATATCACACTGTTTCTTATTGCTTCCCTCTCCAGATATCGGTGTGAACCTGACGGATCCCATGTTCAGAGGACTCTACAGAGGGAAGCAGAAACATGATGGTGAGCTGCTCCTTTACTGTTATTCTGCCTCAGGGGCTGTTGATATTGAGCTTGTCTGAGTTTTGTGTTTTTCACGCAGATGACTTCGATCAGATCATCGACAGAGCTCTTAAAGTAGGAGTTGAAAAGGTATGCTTCATGTTCAGCATGCACATGTATGGAACTGTGTCGCCACAAATGTCCCCAGCTGGAGGGATGATAATACTGATATGTTACATCAGAATAATTATGGGTGAAATTCTTCAAAACAGTTATAGCATTTTTATAATTACTTTATTGGTTCTCTCATTTTTCATCTGTTGTCATCAGCAGGCAAACATTTCAGTCAAAACTTGTTTGTAACGTAAAAACTGCCACATACTTTCACTCCAGTGATTATTTTAAACATTATTCCTGCATAAAACATGTATGCATACTAGGGATCAACCGATACAGATTTTTTAGGACCGATATTTTCTTGTTGGCCTCAGCCGATAGTCGATATTTGGGGCCGATAATGCATTTGACCCCAAAATTTATATAATAAAGGACTTAATGAAAACTAATTTTGAAAACTATTTTAGGAAAAAAAACAAGGAAACAAAGCACTTCAAATAAATATATAAAAGAGAAACAGTGTACTTGTAAACAAATATTTTATAGAAACATTAAACTTGTAATATATACAGTCGTCCTAAAAACTATTCATACCCTCCAGTTAAAGAAAAGGCTAAGTCCACAATAGTAATTCAAATAACGAGAAACTAAAGAAACTAATAATAAATAAAAATATATATAATTATAATTTAGTTAAATAAAATGTTCTTTTTGAATTGTGGTTGAAAATAATAATATGAAATAAAAAACTATCCCAGCACCTTTCCCATGAACGGAGGACCAAAGTACCTGTCAGCAGGTGCAGAAGTCTGATTGGATATTACAGAGAACACCTGACTGCAGTGATTGCCTCAAAGTGTTCAACATAATTTTAGCTTCAGAGCCTCGTTGTGCTTGTTTACTTATTTTATTTTTTGTGTGTTTGTTTTTAATATTTTTGTTGAACTACAATTCAAAATCAATATCATGATTTTCATAGAATTTTTATCTATTATTACTTTAGTCAATTTCAACTTATTTCACTGGTAGCTGATTTTTTTCCCTTCTTTAATTTGAGGGTATGAAAAGCTTTGAGGGCAACTGCATATATTAAAAAGATAAAATGCTGCCTGTATAGATAACTGTCTGTAAATTATGCTGACGTGGGTATTGGCCAACACACCCTACGTTTTTGTGTGATGCCAATACCAGCAAAAAATGCAAATATTGTCCTAAAATATCGGCTGGCTGATATATCGGTCCATCCTTATTGCATACATCACTATAGTGAACATTTTACTATTCTGATCTTGACATTTAGCTTAAAGGTCTCCTTAAAAATGTTTTTTAGCTAATTTGAGATGCATTTGGTTGTACATGTTTTCATTTCTGTTGCTTTGTTGTAGTTTATGATCACAGGAGGAAGCCTTGAAGACAGCAAGGAGGCCCTCAAACTCGCTGAGACCAGAGGTAATGATATTAACATAATGTGCAGCAGTTGCAACAATTATTTGTGGTTAATCTGCAGGGTAGTTGGAGCCTTTAGCGTTGTTTTGCTGAGCCAAGTGTGAGGTCTCCTTTTGAAACCATCTTCAGCTCATTTTTTTAACCAGCAGACTCAAACAAACCTGTGAAACAGTTTCCTGAATTTCATCACTTTCTTACACAAGCTCTGGTCTTTATTCCAGATGAGTTCTACTGCACGGTGGGCTGCCATCCCACCCGCTGCAGCGAGTTCGAGCAGAACGGAGAATCCCAGTACTTTTTAGGGCTGAGGGAACTGGCTTCAGCACACAAAGGAAAGGTGGTGGCCATCGGAGAGTGTGGACTCGGTGTGTAAACACTGCAGACTTGCTTTTGTGCGGTGATTGACATTTGAATTAAGCCTTTATTTCTGGTTAAATATGCTCTTTAGTGAAATGCTGATGATGTATTGGCTTTTCATTTATGTTCCAGATTTTGACAGGTTGGAGTTTTGTCCTAAA
Source organism: Atherinomorus stipes (assembly GCA_023101725.1). Lineage (NCBI taxonomy): Eukaryota > Metazoa > Chordata > Actinopteri > Atheriniformes > Atherinidae > Atherinomorus > Atherinomorus stipes. Next base: position 82,576 of record JALJCO010013529.1, on the reverse strand, counting down.
GAGACTCAACTAAAGTAAGTCTGCATGTCTTTATTTGAATATCCCAACATGCACTTGCAACAAACTGGTTTGGTTTTACCCATGTGGAAATATTGATAAAGAATTTATGGCTGTTTTTCTGCTAAACACCCCATTATGTTCACCACCTCTGACTAAATGAAGGTGATGAGTAAGAATAAAAATAACAGTTGGATTGCAAAACTATTAGACTGATCCTACTTTGAAGCTGAGAGAAGCTCAGTAACTTTTATGATGCTGACTGAATATTATAAAGATATTAAAGGTACAGTATGTAAGAATTACTGACATCTAGTGGTCAAGATGGGTATTAGGAAGAAAAGATGTTGTCTTTTAAAGGACTTCATATTCCAAGCTCTGTTGTGAATGTATATGACATTTATCATTTGGCAACAAAACAAACAAATGTCCCTCACAAGCTCCTAAAGGAGACAGTAAATTTTTCATAAGTCTTGTTTCATGAGATTAACAGTCTAAAATTCAAAAGTCATAAATTTGTTATGAAATTTACTAGAAAAAGCCGTAAATCTTCAGAATGAAGGATGTGGAACTGCTTGAATTTTTGGATGATCTTCAGTACTAGTTGCTAATAAATGTGGCGTTTCATTGATACCAGTGTTTCATCCAGTTTTAACAGCTGTTGTTGAACATTTATTCGGTTTTCACTTCATGTCTCCGTCTGTTTTCTCTCTCCGGTCTGTTGCAGATACTTTGAGAAGCAGTTCGACCTGGCGGAGGAGACCAAGCTGCCCATGTTCCTCCACTGCAGAAACTCCCATCAGGAGTTCATCGGTCAGTTTACACGTAAACACTTGCTTAACATCATTTACAGCACAGACAGAGCTTATAACTGCGTCTTTGTTTTCACAGACATCATGAAGAGAAATCGAGACCGATGTGTTGGAGGAGTGGTAAGGATCTTTTTTTTTGTTGTTACCTGAGCTTTATAGTTAATTGTTTTAATCAAAAGATTAAATATTCAATTTTTTTTTGGGGGGGGGGGGTTCTTACGTAGGCTGTTTTTTCGCTACTATTCTTTTTTTTTTTGCCATTTTCACAAGGTTATGAGTTAATTTTCTCTGGATAAGAAGAATCGTTTTCTCAAGTTTGTTTTCTAAAGATAACAAAATACTTCTGTAGTTTCTGCCTTTTAATTTACTTATTAATTCAGATAATTTGCTGAAGTCGTCTGCAGTTAACTTTTATTTTTGAGTAAAATTTTATTGTATTTTGGGATCCTGGGAAACACATAATGCATTAATATTAGTTAACCAATGCAAAAGTAAACAAAATAAGAACCTGATAATTCAGTTATTTTACATAACATTGTTTTAAAGAATGGAAATCTCAGCAAGTGGGTGGATGGGGAAACAAAATGTATGAATGAAAGTTTATTACGAACAAATAAAAAAGAGAAAAATTGAAATATATATTAAGACAAAAGAAAACAATTTAAAAGACCCCGAAGAAACATAATAATACTGAGTCATAATTAAATCAAGTTCGAAAAATGAGTGGGAAGAAGAAGTATAAACTTTTTAGGAATTCCCACCTCTTCTTGCATGTCATGTTTTATAATGTATATCAATTTCACATCATTACATAATGCTATGAATATCTCTCTTTCTATACACACAAACGCCTACATATAAACTTTGTTATGAATATTCATATCACTAAAACTATATACGACATCCACTTAGCTACAGTACATTAAAGATATAATGTATCAATAAATACTGCCTCCATATATATATATATATATATATATATATATATATATATATATATATATATATATATATATATATATATATATAAATATCTAGATATTTAGATATATATCTAGACACAAAAAGATACAAATCCAGGTGATGGTTTGTAATTTTCTCCTTCAGGTTCACTCATTTGATGGGTTGGCAGAAGATGCTGCTGCTCTCATTGACCTGGATCTCTATATTGGAATAAATGGATGGTGAGTAAATTTGGAAATAATTGAAACATAATGAATATGAAACAGAAATCATATTGAAACAAATTGTTGGCTCTTTTGAAATGATCTAGGATTCGTGCATTGATGTTCTGTAATAGCTGCTTGCATGTGTGTTAATTATTATCCCTTAATACATTGAATGTGTTTGTTGCTAAAAAAAAGAAAGAAAGAAAGAAAGAAAGAAAGAAAGAAAGAAAGAAAGAAAGAAAGAAAGAAAGAAAGAAGAGGGACAGAAAAGTATTGTGCAAGACTAAATGATTTTCTGTTTGAAATTGGAATACTGGGAAGTTTTCTGTTTCTTCCTGTCCTACAAATACTTTTTTTTTTATTAATGTTTTGTTATACTTCAAGTTGTCCCTTTGTCCTTCTTCATCATAGTCAATGTTTTGTTTTAAACCCATAAAACACTTTTTAAGCAGCATTTCAACTTTTTAGCTCTTTGAAAACAGAGGCCAATATTGAAGCGATGAAGTCCATCCCCAGTGAGAGGCTCATGATAGAAACAGGTGAGTAAAAGACAGTTAATTGTCAGATATGTGACAGCATGCAACTCTGAGTTTCAGTAACAGAATGATGAATACTCTTTGAATACCAGAGGTGTCAAAAGTAGAACCAAAAGTAGTTTTTCAGTAGAAATCCTACCATGTTTTTGGATCATTTAGAACAGCTGTTTTCACTAACGAACTCATCTACCTGCAGAGGAGCTAATTAAACCCAGCTGGTTCAGTGATTGGTTGGAAAAACTGCCGGACAGGATTTCTACTTTCTACTTCTAGCCTGTTTTTGACACCTCTGTTACAAATATCCTTGATCCTTCAATACCTTTAGCTATTGCATAAATCAGATTTTTTTTTTTCATTTTTTCATTGAGTCTAGATTCCTTATGCATGATATGTTTTTACTTTATTTTATATCACAATTTTTGTATAATTTAGTGCTTATTTTGCTGTATCCTGTCCATGAAAGCAGAACAAAGGCAGCGATTTGTTTTCAAGACTATTTGCTTGACCACCTGTCACAGGATCAGCCAAAAATGCCCAACCTGAATTAAATGATTTTGCTATAAAGGTGTTTATCACACTGTTATGTTACTTTTATATTTATTTATATCTTTTTGCACCTTCCAGATGCTCCTTGGTGTGGCGTAAAGAACACCCATGCAGGCTCCAAACATGTAAAAACAACATTTCCCACAAAGAAGAAATGGGAAGCAGGACATTGTCTTAAGGACAGGAATGAGCCCTGTCACATCATGTGAGTAACTTTAAGAAGGGACAACTTTTTTAACCTCTCTAGGGGATTGATTTAAATCTAATGGGTGCTTAATTTTAACAGCTTATGAATATGTGTCACTGTTTGTCTCTTCCAGACAAGTTATCGAAGTGATGGCTGCTGCAAGGGAGGAAGACCCACTGGAGCTAGCCAACACAATTTACAACAACACAATTAAAGTTTTCTTCAGCTCAAGCTGATTACAAAAGAAACTGAGAAACATGCCCTTTATTTACTTTTATTGATGCATGTGTGCTTGCAAGTGCCTGAATGATTGGTTTTTGGGTAAAGCATCCTCATTTTTTAAGTTTTATTCTGAAATAATAATTGTTATTAAAATGCTTTCAGAGGATATAAACTATTCTGTAAACGCAAAATCAATTTGTTTCACTTAGTTTTGTTTCCCATAAATGATAAAGATAATGTACAACGATATGCATGGACTACTATGACCATAACCTCATTAGTTGGTCCTCCTTTTGCCACCAAAATGTCTCTGTCAAGTCAGGATGTCCTTGAATTGCTGGTGTTGGGGTGTTGATACAATAAATCCCCTTTGGCTTTGTTGGTTAGGGGCTCTGGATTGGCTTGATTCCCAAAGATGCCATCAGAGTACATTAGGGTTGGTGTTGCAGCTTCTGCAAAGTCAGCTGCAGTCCTAATGGGGGAGGCTGCCACTATTGTGCCAGGTGATGGTTTTCCAAGCAGGAAAATGTTTTGCAAAGTGATCAGTGGCTTTAATGTAGGAGCTGACTGGTGTAGCCTACAGCATGTAATAACAATCATCCAAACCGTAGGCTCTGTCAGAGGTGTGTCATGGTTTCAATTAAACTTAATAAAATGGTGCACTTTAATTATTTATTTGAAAGAAAGCTATAAAAAAAAAGGAATAGATCAGTTTGAAATGATAACAATAATAAACTATTTCAAAATTTGTCAGGGAAGCTGAATTTGTTCATTGTCATGTTTGATGTATTTGTCCAAATATGAAGCTTGCTACGTCAGCTGCCACACCCACAGACGTCGAAAGGCACGTCACTTTACGTCCGAACAACCTAGCAACTTCTATTTTCCACCCAAAGCCGAAGCATGAGGAAATGGGAATTTCTAAGGTAACCTGTCGCTTCTCGTGAACCCACGCGGCGCAGGATATGATGGAGCACCTGGAAGTTTAGCGGCCAGACCCTGGAAGGGACCAGGAGGTCCACATTTAACAGAAACAAGAAGCAACAGGAGGTTGAGCTGAGCGAACATGGCGAGCCGCAGCAGGACGCCAGCTGCCAACTAAACGTCTGTCAAAACGAAGACGAAGGGCGACTCTTCGGAGGCTTGAGCATATTTTCATTTTATATGGATAGCTGGGGCTGACCGGGACTGTAAGCCTCCCCCTACTGAAGCCGCATGGCGTCCACTCAAGCCCGGATAGGCCAGCAGGCCTTAGCGGTGCTGGACGTGGCTCTGCGAGTTCCCTGTATTTTTATTATCGACGCCATTTTTAACTCTTATTACGACCCCGGGTCAGGATGGGCCGGGGCGATGGGGAAAGTGTTGGTCAGAGTTATGGGTGAGTAATTTGAGACGCAGGGTGAAGTCTGCGATAATGTCAACAAGCAGCTAAGCTAGCTAGCCGAAGCTGGCTAGCCGTGACGTTAGCCAGCACAGTGGGGCTCTGTCACCTGTCAGACCGACTAAAGCCGATTTAACTACCAGCAGTAATAAAGATTCAGAGCAGATCTGTCTCAAACACAGCTCAGATAGTTAGCCTAATTCCTCATTTAGTCCAGTCTGACGCTAACAACTTGCTGACCAGCTTAACTGCTGCAAACATTTAATATATAGTCAAATATGTGTTGTCAGTTACTTATGTCCTCTCAGGATCCGACTATTTTCTATCAGACTGGTTGTCTGTATATGTTTCTTTTCAGAGAGAGCTGGTAGATTGCTTTATCTAAGTACTGTAGATATTGACATTATCAAGGCTGCACTCATTCAGTTTGCAATAACTCAGGAAGCAGTATTATGTGAATAAGATGGATTGTATGAACTCAGTAGGCAGGTTATATAACTACGTTTTTACAGATTGTTGACCTTTGAACGATTTGTGTGAAGAGTTTTTGGTTTAGGGAGGCAAAGGTTCAAATAAAATATCTTTATATGAATCAGCTAATAGTTGTTTTTTCTTCTGTAAAGTTCTCAAAACCTAAAAAAAAGTGCCTGGTTTACCAAGAATTTGAATAAAAGGGATCTGAAAAGCTGCCTTGTTGTTACAGCCAGCTAATGGTTATTTTTAATGTTTGAATAAACTAAGAGAAAAGCATCCCGATTTACTAGAAAGGTCAGTGATCCTACAGTCTGTGAACTCTTCACCAGGTCAAAGATTAACAATGCTCTCAATCAAAACTGTTTGATTATAATTAAACAGACTGATCTAAAGGTCAAAGTTACAGTCGTTATTCTAAAGTGGTTATGAGGCATCTTATGCTATGAGGGCCATAGAGATAAACAGTTATATGAAAGGTTGAAGTGATAATACTCCAGTTTACTTTTGGTTTTTAATATTTGCACATATCTGTTGGGCAGAGGGACAAGTTAGCTAACCTGCAGAGTGCATCATATGTTATCCAAAGAAACAGTTTAGTTTAACTTTTAATTGGGTTGCCAGATTCTGTAGTAATGAAGCATGGATTGAAACATGAATATTACTGAAGCAGTGAAAATAAACAACTTTAGTATACAGCAAAGCTTGAGGTTATCCTGCAGTGGGTGAAACATATTCAGTGTTTTTCCTTCTTTCACTGCAACTTTTTTATGACTTGTTTCACTGGTGTGCCATCCTTCATGATGACATCTTAGTTAGGGATGCACAAGATCGGAATTTTATCCGAAATGCTGATATTTTAAAACTCATATGGCCGATAGCCGGTATCGATGCCGATATCAAAGCTGGAAAAAAAAGCAGTCGTTGCAATAGTTCTGTTATCCGTTTCCGACACTTTGAAAAATAGGGGTGGGAAAAAATATTGATACACTGAAATATTGCAATATTGTCATATGCCAATATCAAATCGATATTTAAAAACGTGATATCAATCTATTTTACTGACATTATAAAGTGTTGCGAGATTTCATCGTTCTGCTACAAAGTCTCATAATATTCCATGAATTCTAGCGAGATTTCATAACAGAATGATGTAATATCGTGAGATTTTGTTTTTAAATGTCAATATGATATTGGCATATGAAAATAATCGCAAAATTCCAATGTATTGTTATTTTTTCCCACCCCTAGTCTTTAGAAATTTTAAAGTCTGTAAAAAATAAGTTTTTTTTTTTTTTTTTAGTCTTTATTAACAGCAGGTTGATCGGTTAAATATCTGTTAAATATATCTGTGGGGTGGCCAATGTCCGATACTCAGTTTTAAGGCCAATACCGATAGGTCGATAGATCGTGCATCCTTAATCTTAATTTTTCCTACTATAACCAAAATAATCTGACTGTGATGAATTAATGTATTTGTTTGGAGGAGGGAATAACTCTTCCTCTGTCGTATTTTCCCACTTTAACACCCCTCTTTTGCTACTCGGCACGAAAACAAAGCAACACAAGCAGCAACAGGTGGATGTCTTTTTTTTTTTTTTTTTTTTTCCTTTTTTTTTTTTTTTTAACCATGTATACCTTGCCATGTGAGTGAAGACGTCAGGCTTGACATCAACATTTAGCTTTGTTAGAATAAAGGTACCAAATTAAAACTGATGTAAATATACTTATAATTAGCAACAAATTTAGCAACAAATAAATTGTACATTAGCAGCAAAAATGAATTACACTTCTTTGCTCTGCATGATGACATAATCAGCGTTGCAAACGTAGAATTGAAGTGACTGGATCGGCCTCATTCTTCTAATATCCGATCCAGCTAATTAGTCAGTATCGGAGCCGATATTCAATCCAGGTATCGGCTTTGCACATCTAATCCGTACCAGTGTGATGTTCTGGTATTTTTAAGGTCCTTTGCCCATAAACATTTGAATCCTGTGCTGTTCTGGGTACTTAACCATTCACAATAAAGACTTGTTTCTTAAGTTTACCTTCTTTACATAAGCTATTTTATCTTATTTGTACATCCCACCTGTTGCAGTGATATAATTGTAATACTAACGAAACACTGTCTTTCCAATGTCCTGTGTCTTAGGTGTCCTCATCTCCACTGTGGTGCTGCTGCTGTCCCAGAAAGCCTTGTTCAAGTTCTACACCCTGTTCTTCGCTGTCCTCCTCGGCATGGTGGTCGTCCTCATAAACTACTACGCCACCTCCCACATAGACTTCTACAGCGCCTACTACAAAGCTGCACTGGGGTTCCGATTGCTGCCCAGAAACGGGCCGACGCTGTGGCTCGGCATGGCCGCCGTCCAGCTCATCTTTGGCGTGGGCTACGTGTTCCTGCTCAATCTCCAGTCGGTGTTCGCCGCGCTGGTGGTTTTAGACATCATGATCCCTCTGTGGGGGTTGATGATAGAGCTTCCCGCAGATGTCAGGCAGCTGGTGGCTGTGTTCTCAGGTCTGGCGCTGGCTCTCAATACGGCCGTTTGTCTGGCCATGAGGCTCAAATGGTTCTACTACTCGTGCCGGTACGTCTACCTGCTGGTGCGCCACATGTACAGGATCTATGGACTTCAGTTGCTGCTAGAGGACACATGGAAAAGAATCAGGTTCCCTGACGTCTTGCGGGTGTTCTGGCTGACCCGGGTCACTGCCCAGGCACTCATACTGGTTTATGTGGTGCGGGCGGTTAGAAGAGAGAGTGGGGATGCCACGGGAGGTGCAACAGATGGGAGCTCTGATGCACAGGTAAGAAAACATCAATCATATATGTTCTTTTGTTGACGTCATGCTGGTTGGCCCAATCTGTACTGGGCTTTTGTAAAAAAAAAACACAGACGTCCAGAATTAGAGATGCACTGATCCAGTTTTTTCCGATCTAGTCCAATACCAATACCTCAGCTGAGCGTATCAGCCGATACTTGATACCAATCCGATACTGTTGAATGAATGAACCGTATACTTTGCTTTGTGAGTGAAGTAGGGCTGGGTGATATGGACCGAATATGTCATGTTTTGTCTTTTTTTTTTAAATGATGATATACGATATATACTGGTATTTTACCCTAACTTGTCTTAATGTTTCATTTCATATCAAACACTTGTTTTTTTGTATTGAAGCATGTTTAGCTTAAAGGTATAGCTCCTCTTTAGTGATGGAATTGACAAAACACTGGTTAGGAACGTGTGTTAAATGGAAATCATGCCATTTATGATTTTTCTGTAGAAGTCTTGGGGAGGATTGTCTTCCAGACAGTTTAAATAATCAGGTGACACCTTTGTTTGTCGAGGTGTAGCCGGGTCATTACAAAAAATTAAAACAAAACCACTTGCACAGCTAATATGCCGATACAACGGTATATGTAAATATCATATCTCTCTCATGTAAATGTCACATCCCTCATCATACCAGTATATTGCTTAGGGTGAAGGCATCAGGTTTGACAAACATTTAGCCTTGTTAAGAAAAGATAAAAACTCAACATAGATATACAGTAAATGAATGTACTTAATATTATATATTAACAAAGTGTACATTAGAAGCAAAAAGAAATAACACTTCTCTGCTCTGCGTGATGATGTAACCAGCGTTGCAAACATAGAATTGCAACACTGGATCACTGTAACTGTATTTGTGTGTAAGAAATGACTGGATTGGAATGCCGAATTGGTTTCATTCATCCGATATTTGATCCAGCTAATTAGTTAGTATCAGAGCCGATATCCAATCTGGGTATGGAATCGGTGCATCTCTGCTAAAAATACCATGTTTTGGTTAAAATGTGCTTCATGTCCCATCCTCAGGGTTACCTGCTGAGCTGGGATGTGTTCTGGGATCTGACAAGTAACCTGATCATTTCTGGCTGTGATTCCACGCTCACCGTGTTGGGCATGAGCGCCGTCATCTCCTCTGTGGCGCACTACCTCGGCCTCAGCATCCTGGCTTTCATAGGTACCACTCAGCTTTTAGAGTCGCAGAAGTTTATGTGCAAACTTGAGATCCAAACATGAGCAAGCGCTTGGATTTGAGTGTTTTGCTTTTAAGTATTACTTCTCATTTTTTAAAAGGTTCTACAGAGGAGGAGGACAAGCGATTGGGCTTCGTGGCTCCTGTTCTTTTCTTCATCCTGGCTCTGCAGACTGGCCTCAGCAGCCTGGACCCGGAGGAACGTTTGGTAAGATGCTGCATTTCTGCTTCCAGTTTTCCCAGGAGTTGATCTGATGCTGGATTTTCATGATGTTTCTGAACTTTTACATCCATGTTTTTAAACTTTCTAACTTGAAATCACAATTAACAAACATCATAGTGAGGTTAAATTTACAAGTTTTCTCCAGCGATGGAGGACTTTTTCTACAATGTCACCGTTTTTAACCGAGAATTTCCTCCAAAGGTCCGTCTGAGCCGAAACATGTGCCTTCTGCTGACGGCCATTTTGCACTTTATTCACGGCATGACCGACCCCGTCCTGATGTCCCTCAGCGCCTCCCACGTCTCCTCATTTCGCCGCCACTTTCCCGTCCTGCTGGTGTCCCTGGCGCTGTTCGTGCTGCCCGTGGCGCTTAGCTACGCCCTCTGGCACCACTACGCCCTCAACACCTGGCTCTTCGCCGTCACCGCTTTCTGCGTCGAGCTCTGCCTCAAGGTGAGTGCTAAGAAATTAGATGGTGTCCTTTATCCACAGTTTTACATGTTTCACAATTACTTTGTTTCATGTGAATAAGTTAAAAAAGGTAATGAAATGTTTGGTATCTTATTTCCACTTGTAGCTCAGTGAACAAGGTGTACAACATTCAGATAAGTGTTATCCTGGTACTTTAGCTTATCTGTATCCTTCATATGTTGTAAGTAATTAATCACACTGTTAACATGCTATAAAGTTCCACTTTTGTTCTGCTTTACTGCAGCTTTTAATTAACATTAGGTTGATATTATTCACATTTGTTGGTACTGTATATTCATTCAAATCTGAACCTTAATGACCCCAATCTTTAATATTCCTCTCATTTACATTTAAACAAAAGTATAATTTGACCTCTAAAGAGGTGTTTTATCACTCAAGTTTAAAGCAGTTTTAGTCCCAGCCTCCGTTAATGTGTCTGGTCTTTGTCTGATCATGTGTCACTAACAGAAAATCACAATAAGTATTAGGGCTGGGGAAAAATATCGATACACTGAAATATTGCGATATTTTCAAATGCTGATATCATATCGATATTTAAGAATGTGGTATTGATCTATTTTACTAATGAAATCTCGTGAGATTTCTGCCAAGAAAATAGAAAATAGATCAGTATCGCATTTTTGAATATCTATATGAAATCTCCATATGAAAATATTGCGATATTTCAGTGTATCGATGTTTTTTTCCCAGCCCTAATAAGTATATTTTTTCCTAAGAGGAGTCTTGTGTTGCTTCTAGTGTTTTTCAAAGCCTCCTCCTAATTGTAGCATCCTGTCTGTAATGTAGTTTTTAATTTACAGAAGCAGAGGAGTTACAGTAAAAGCCAGAGAGCTACACTCATCTGCTGTAATCACTCATATTAGCTGAAGGAGTTGGATCAAGGTCAAGGTTTGTTTGTGTAGCACATTAAACAACTTCAGTTCTCCCAAGTGCTGCACAATGAAATGATAAGAAAGAAATAACATGATGAGGAGTACAAAGTTGAAATAAATGTCAAGTTCAGCTGTCTGAAAGCTCAATGCAAAGAAGCTGAAAGTGACTGAGCAGCTCTGATGTGAAGAAGCAGCTGTCCCACTGTTGGGGAAGACAACAAAGAGTCTTCCAAGTCATGAAGAGACGACTGACCCAGACCATAATAAAGGGAGTAGCAGGTTTAATAAGCAAATGGATGACTTTCTCCACATCTTGTTTCATCAGATAGGGTTTGACCTCACCAAGCAGCCTCAAATGCAAAAGACTGAGCTAATGTTCTGGTTTAACTTAAGAATGATAAAATTTACTCCACGACTTTTAGTAAAGAGTCAACTGTATGATGTCAGTGGACTAAGAACTCTTAACAACACCTTAAGTTGCTCAATTTTACCGAATAAAATTGTTTTAATTTAGATTCAGGAAGTTCAGTGTCATCCAAGCCTTTAAATCCTTAGACAGTTTTGGTTACAAATTTTTCTTCATTTTAAAGGGACATCATTAGCAAAGCAGATGCAGGTTGTATCTGGCTTTCTAAATATAGATTGTAGATGCAACATTTGGAGAAAAAACAGAACAGACCTAAAATAGATCTGTGTGGAACACCTCAAAGCTACTCCACCGTGTAATTTCTCCCTTCAATTTTCCATTTTTAATGTGTATGGGTGTGTTGAGGCTCAACTTTGTAAGAGAATGAAAGCTTGAATCTCATCCTTAACGTTATGTTTCCCCCTAAAATTCATCAACTGATTCATGTTACCAGTGCATGTCAAATATACACACTGTGAAGTCTCATTTAGACTTGGAAATGGGTGTAGCCATGACAAACGCCAAACATCACTGCCCACATACTCCCATGCATCCTTTATGACGGCAGGATTGTGATGATGTACAACCACTAAAGAGCAGTTCAGAGTTCACTTCTGAGTTCTGGCGTCTGTGTCAGACAATAGCAAACATGGTAACGATTGATGGATGGATTGATTATTTATATTCTCAGATAGAGATGAGGAGGTGGTGCAGTAGACGGTGGTGTGCGCAGCCATTGATTACATCGCATCTTCTTAGTTTCTCTCTCTGATCACATGTGAGGTATACTGGGCAAAACTGCCTCCATGGTTTCAAGTGGTTCTGTCATATTTGCAGTGTCTGGGTACGCATCTGCAAGCTCTGTAAATGAACTGAAATATGCACATAAAGACTGACAGAAAGCTCCATCCTTATGTGTATTTACATAAATGAGGCTGTAGTGAATTGTAGTGATCGACCAATACAGATTTTTAGGACTGATACTGATTTTTTTTTTTTTTTCTCCTCAGCCAATGGCCGATACAACATGCCGATATTTTGAGGCCAGTACTGCACAAAATTAATATAATGAAGTACACAATGAAAACTAATTTTGAATACTCTTTCAAGATGAAAGAAAGCACTTTAAATAAACATAAAAAAGAGAAACAATGCATTTGTAAACAAAAATTAAGTAGAATCATTCAGCTTGTAATAATTATATGAGATAGAAATAGTGGACTTGTAACAATATAAAAAAGGAACACACGTGTAATATATATGTAAAAAACTGCTGCTTGTATACAGTAGATGCCTGTCTGTAAATTATGCCAAGGGGAGATATCGGCTAGCACACCTGACGTATTGGCCAATGCTGATATCGGCAAAAACCGCAAATATCGACCGACAGATGTATTTGTCTATCCTTAGTGAATGAAATGTGGGATAGAATGACTGCATATACAAAAGTTGTTGTTTTTTTTGTTTAGTCATCTCACTTGACTCACTTTTCTGCCCCTCACACCAGGTGGTGGTGTCCCTGACGGTCTACGGCCTCTTCATGGTTGATGGATTCTCCAACGTCCTGTGGGAGAAGCTGGACGACTACGTTTATTACGTCCGCTCCACCGGCAACATCATCGAGTTCCTGTTCGGTGTCATCATGTTCGGAAACGGCGCCTACACAATGATGTTCGAGTCAGGAAGCAAGATCCGGGCCTGCATGATGTGCCTGCACGCCTACTTCAACATCTACCTGCAGGCCAAGAACGGCTGGAAGACCTTCATCAACCGCCGCACCGCCGTCAAAAAGATCAACTCCCTGCCGGAGGTGCGCGGCGAGCAGCTGAGGGACATCGAGGACGTGTGCGCCATCTGTTACCAGGAGTTCACCAGCTCAGCCCGCATCACGCCGTGCCACCACTACTTCCACGCACTCTGTCTGAGGAAGTGGCTCTACATCCAGGACACGTGCCCCATGTGCCACCAGAGAGTCTACGTGGAGGACGACGGCAGAGACAGAGCCGCCTTTTCCAACAACAACGGGGGCTACGCAGTGCCGCAGGACGCCGCTGCCGCAGGCCCACCCGCACCGGGGGAAAACCAGCACGGACAGCCCGCCGATGAGCTGCTGGCCAACGGGGCGGCGGGCGGCGCGCACGCCGCAGGAGCAGCTGCAGAGCTCGACAACGAGCTGTTGGAGGACAATGACAGCATAGAATATGATGAAGACGAGTGGGGGACTCAGAACGGCAGCACGCCGATAGAAGAAGACTATATCAATGATGACACAGACTCCACGGAGGACTGACGATAGAAGATTTCTAGAAAAATATACATATATCTTTATTATATTTAAGTTAAAAAGAATTATTAAACACAACTTCAGCATCTTAATTTGTTCTTGAAAGATGTCAGGGATGTCATTCTTTCTTTTTTTGTTAGTTTCTTTTTGATTTGGAGTTCTACTCTTTAAGGGCTTGTGGAAAGAGTTAAAGCTGCTCTCGTTCTGTGTGTCGAGTGTAAGTGTGTGCCTGGGGCTGCGTGGTGTAGACCAAATACTCATATTATGTCCTTTCAAAAATGAAAACAAGGATCAAATCTGGTTAAAAATTTGTCCTTGTGAACACAGCTGTCTTCTTGTTTCTTTTTGAAAGCCTTGAAAGTTAAAGTACCAGGTTTATTTTATTTTCTTGCAGCTGCATCATGAATATTCTGCCTTGTAGAGACAGCTGTGAATGAATCAAAGAGGAAAAAGATGGAGACACTAGATTTCGTCACATATGCAGCCCCTACAGTATATCTGTTAGTGTCTAACGGTGTGTATGATTGCGTACATGCCTGCCGACATGTAATGTGCTTAGACAATGTCTTAAAGGTGGCGTTCGTGTTCCCCTGTGTTGCAGGGAAAATGCTGGAGCGGGAAAGCGGCACAAGTGTTAAGTGACAACAAAATCAAGCTTGAGTCAACCTGCAAGATTTCATAATTTATTGAAACTCGATGGTGCACTTTTCTAAACTTACCTTTAAAACTTCTTGCTTTTACCTTTTAAATCATGCCAGTGAGGTTTACTGAGGTTGTTTTAGCTTCATAATGATTTGAGGACAAAAATCTAAAACCAGCCCTGACTTGCAGATTGATTAAAGCTTTGATTTTTTATTTTTTATTTTTTTGGTAAAGTCAACGTTTTTGTTCTTTTAGAATAAATGCACATTGAGTATTCCTGAACTGGTCGTGCAAGAGAGATAAAAGCAGGAAAGAGTGAAGCAGTTTTCTATCAACTCTGCTGCAGCCCAGAGAGAAACAGAGAAGTGTGACTTGCTACTGTAATCGCTGATATACCTCTGTCGTTAATTACTACTGGTCTGTTGTGTGACCTCGCTTACATTTGTGTACGTTCTTGTACATGCGTGAAACAAACAGGTGCACATGTTCTCCGTCAGATCAGAGGTTTCAGATGATTTATTTCTAATGATGTTATTTCCATGTTTGTCCCCCCCCAGAAATTGGTATTTATGTTCGGTTAGATGCTTGTTTCAGATCCAGGAATGGTAATAAGACTACTGCTATGAAGGTGCAAGGAAAATCACATCAGACGATTTCTTTGCCCCCCCTCCACAAAAAGTGAAAATGTATCAAATAAAATGATTTCTAAGTGCAGGAGTTTGTGTTAAACTGTGTTGCCAGTCAATTCTTGTATTACTTGAAAAGTAAAGTATTATAATTTAATGAGTCGGCCGATAGAGATTTGGTCATTTTTGTTTCATCTGTCAGTAAACATGCTTTCTAATCAGTTACCAACGGGGTATTTTTCATTGTGACAAACATGCTATGATGAACTTTGCTTCTTGTCTCAGGGTCCCGCTGCAGGACTGGAAAATAAAAAGAATTTCCAGGTCTTTGGAAAAGAAGAAAAAAAAATACAACCCCCGAGCAGCCGTTTTCTAAAGTTGCAAAGAAACCCTCATTTCAAACAGTCTGTGATGTACGTCGTTGTTTTGAGCCACAGAGAGTACTTGTTCAGTTCTGTTTTCATAGATACAGATATCCTGCTTATCCACTTTTTAAGCTGCTGACACAAAACCAAATCACAGAAAATCCTGGCTGGTTTTTCCCTCCTATCTTGGTTATTTACACCCCCTCAGCAACTACAGAGATCGTCATTATTTAAAAGGCTTTCAAGCACAACTGAGTGTTATGTCAAGACTTCTGCAGTTTGAATGTTTTAAGGGTTTGACTACAAACTCATGCTCAATACTGTCGTAATTATGGGTTGCAGAAAACAAGCTGTGAGGACTTTGAGGAGGTATCTGGGTTTAATTTGATTGGAAAGCTGTGCTTTTTTTTAGTGTTTCAGCTATGAAGGACTGTCGGTTTGATCAGGAAGCTTTTTAAAATGTAAAAGCTTTTCATTTTGCCTTTTGTTTTAAAAAGATTTATGTAAATAAATTCATCTTTGATATTCCGTTTGTGTCGTTTCTCTATAGTCAACAGTGTTCCCCTGAATGTGTGGACATGGAGTTGTGTCATTGGACCACTAGGTGGTGCTGTTTTACCACTTTCGTTAATCTATAGTCACCCTCTAATTTATTCATGCACTCCAATTAAAGAAAGGGCTAAATTCACAATACTGCAAATAACAACAAACTGTTAATAAATAAAAATTTCCAAAATTCAAAATAAGATATTTCTTTTGAATTGTGGTTGGAAATCATTTTAAAAAATAAACAAAACTGTCCTGTAAGAGCATCTTTCCCATGAACAGTAGACCAAAATACCTGTCAAGAGGTGTCAAAGTCAGAAAACACCTGATTGCAGTGATTGCCTCAAGGTGTTGCTCAACAAAATTTTAGCTTTGGAACCCTATCATGCTTGTTGTTTTATTTTTTTGTGTGTTTGTTTTCAATATTTCTTTCGAACCACATTTCAAAATCAGTGTCATGATTTTAATAGAATTTTTATTTATTATTACTTTAGTCATTTTTAACTTATTTTACTGACAGCTGGTGTTTTTCCTTCTTTAATTGGAGGGTATGAATAATTTTGAGGGTGACTGTGTGTTGGTGGCATTTTTCATTGAAAGTAGTCTTCTACTTCCCACCAGTGACTGGAATTAGTAATATTTTTTAATTAAGTTTATTGAAATAAAACACAGTGAAATTTTATACATTCATGAACCGTGCTGTTTAAAACATACTGTTTTATTAACCAAGCTGTGTGAGTGTTGTCTGGAATTCTGCATTTTTCTCTTCATTTTCTGGAGTTTCACAAACAAAGCAATTTTAATATTTGAAAAATTATTAGCAGGTTTATCAACATTGATTCAAGTCACATACGGTCATTGGCCATTTTATATTTTACATGTTGCTAGTACCAGGTTGGATGTGTTCTTTTACTTCTCCCTGGCATTGATTCAACAACGTATTGGAAATATTCTTTAGATTTTGCTCCATATTGACGTGATAGCATCACACAGTTGCTGTAGAGTTGTCGGCTGCACATCCTTGAATCTGTTC
The DNA here is from genome assembly GCA_023101725.1 of Atherinomorus stipes. Taxonomy (NCBI): domain Eukaryota; kingdom Metazoa; phylum Chordata; class Actinopteri; order Atheriniformes; family Atherinidae; genus Atherinomorus; species Atherinomorus stipes. Next base: position 65,736 of record JALJCO010013529.1, on the reverse strand, counting down.
CACCACATCCCAAAGCTGAACTGTTGGTACAAGGCAGAATGGATCCATGCTATCATGGTGATTCATCAGACCAGCAACGTTTCCTGATCTTCTGTTGTCCAATTTTGGTGAGTTTGTGTGAACTGTAGCCTCAGTTTCCTGTTCTTAGCAGGAGTGGCACCTGGTGTGGGTGTGGTCCTCTGCTTCTGTAGCTCATCTGCTTCAGAGCTGGACATGTGGGTTCAGAGATGCTATTCTGCATAACTTCATTATAATGAAAGGTAATTTCAGTTGCTGCTTCCTTTGTATCACCTCCAACAAGTCATTGTCCTCCTCTGACCTCTGACATCAACGGAGATTGAGTGGCGGCTGGCCAATAGAGGGCGCAAGAGCGCCACCCACCACTCCCCACATAACTAAAAATAATTAGAAATCAAGATAAAATGTTTGTTTGTTTTTTTAATCAAAATAAGTGCACATTTTTCTTAGATAAGCAGGATAAATTTTGTATAGTTTGTGAGTGAAGTTGTCATGTTCACCTGTTGTCTAAAGTTACTGATGGTCCAGACAGCTGCCATTCCCTGGATATTTTTTCTTTTTGGACCATTCTCTGTAAACCGCAGCAGAGCAAGCCATGTTCAAAATCATTTAAATCCTTTATCTTCTCTTTTATGAACTTTAGCAGGTAATCTTCCTCTGTGTTTTATTTGTGGTTGGCAAACAAAGCAAGTCATCTTGACCACGCTCTTACATGCCTAAATAATAATTAGGATTTGATTTATTGTGCTTTTTTTTCCCTATTGAGGAACTCAAAGCACTCACAGTAGGTCCATTATTCATTCACTCCTCAGACATGCGTGGTGATGGTAAGATATGTATATGGCCACAGCTGCCCTGGGGTAGACTGACAGAAGCGTAGCTGCCATTTTGCGCCTATGGCTCCTCCGACCACCACCGTAACATTCCCACACATTCATGCAAGGCAAAGGGGGGTTAAGTGTCTTGCCCAAGGACACACAACACATGGCTGGGGGATCGGGATTCAAACCGCCGATCCTCCGATCATTGGCCGACCTGCTCTACCACCTGAGCCAATGTCTCATTAATTTTTTCTAAAAGAACATGTTTTATTACTTGTTGTTGATTTGCGTATGTCCTCAGTGTAAAATATCCTGTAACCGTGGTAACCGGAAGCCCTTGGCAGAAACTAGCAGACATGGCGGCTCCCATGGTTTTAGTCGTGAAACTTGTCTATATGGTATCTATGTGTGCACCGCCCTGCAAGTAGATATACATGACTCATTCTAAGAAAATCAACATTTAACAGCTATCCTAGGGCAGTGATGACATATCAATAGAAACAGTTTTTATTTATGTCACATTTTTTTTCCATTGACCTTTGATTTTTGTATCTTTAAGTGGGTTTGTCATTGATACTTAGAAGTTACTGCATGTTATTCAAATTGTTTTTTTGTTTGTTTGTTTGGTTTTTATTATTATTATTATTATTTAATTTCTTTTGGTCAACCAACTTACTGAAACTTTGATTAATGCTGCTAAATCTTTGGATTTAATATGAAGTGGTATAACCGGAAGTGAAGACTCTTATTTTGAAAGAAAGCGCCGGAACAGCCCTGTTCTAATTCCAGGGACTTGACGCTGCCTGTTTTCAGTTCGGTTGTAGCTTCAACTTCATGTGCCAAACTCCTGACCGCTGAGTCTTAAAAGATCATGAGACGCTCTGAGCAGCGAACAACAGGAAGAGAGACTATGCCTTACTGTTCGGACTTTAAACTGGGTTTTACAGAATCAGTCTTTAAAAGTCGTCAGTTTATTTTCCACTGAGATCTCGCTTGTTGGACCGACCAAAAATTCAACTTCTGTCCGAGCGCCAGCCTTTGGTGGAGCTCGAGCGTCGGTCGGCGCTCGAAGAATTGAATAACAGGTTTTTACATTTTAAAGGGAGACGTTATTATTATAAATTTTGGCACAATGCTTAAGATTTGCCAACAGAAAGCGGTCTGGTCGGCTGTACTGAAGTTGCCGTCGGGACTGAGGCAGGCTCCGCCGGCGTGGCTGGGGATAGCGCAAAGGACCGGGCGGCACACGCCGAGCTGCTGGATGGGCACACATGGGAGGAACGAGCCGAGGGAGCCGCTCAACTCTCCTACGAGGGCTAAAGAGTTTATTTACCGCCTCCAGCCGAACGAAAGGACGTGTTTACTCAAGGAGCTGCAGAGTTTCGAGTCCATTGCTATCGCACAAGGTGAGAAATTAATGTTGCAGGTCAAAGGTGGCTGTTCCATAACAAGTCCTGATTGGGAAGTCATCCTGCTGCTGTATGGCCGGTAGTAATACTCATCACCGCACACCTGTTATTAGTTCTGGGGGTAATTTATTCATTGTTTACGGTCCAACAGAATAGACTCGCTCCAATCTCTTCTACCTCGACAGGTGATTTAATTTGGCCACTTCCTGTCTGAGGAGCGCAGATGATTGGGTGGAGTTTGAATGAAAACCTGCAGACTGTTGGCCTTCACACTACGAACGACACTTGAGTTCAGTGGTTGCAAAAAGAATAGCAAGACTGTAAAGTTGGAGCTTTTTGGGTAATGATGCATATTGGTCTTATATAAATGAGATATATAAATAATTAAAGAGATACAGCACCCACAGAATGATGTGGCTTCATTTTCTACTCACCCTCATGCTGAGCAAGACTGGAGCACTTTTTTAAATATCTCAAATGCAGCCAGAGGAGGGGGGGGGGGGGCCGTGTTCATTATCCGCACCTTCATATAATGGGGGTCACCGGTGCTCAAAACAAAAAGGTCCACAAAAGTCTACAAAAACTTTGCAATATTTCTCCATACTGCTCGTCCAATGCAATCCAAGTGTCCTGAGCGGGTAGCGTCCATAAATTACTTGAAACAACATCATTTAGTATATTTTTATAGCCTAAACAGTAGAACATCACACTTCCCTGATACACGACCATGTCGTTTAGTAAATTATGGACGCTACCCAGTCAGGACACGTTTCCATCAGTGGTTCTGGGTTGGGTCGGATTGGTGCATAGCAGCAAGCTAATGCACAGCAGTCCGTGGATTTGTTGAAAAATCCATCACTTCCCGCGTGACCCAGCGTAAAAATGACACAGGGGGGACTCCTTTGTTTCTGCCACTTGTGGTGCGGTGCTTTGGTTAAAATGGGGTTGCACGGCGATGATGTCACGCAATCACGTAGCAGTGCTATCCAGTTTATACTCCGCCTCCAGGGTAAGGGGACAGTTTGCTGTGTGGACGCAACGTGAAATCAATGTATCCGTACCAAACCTACTCGATCTGGCCTGGCCCGACCTGACCCAGACCCAGACCCAGAGCCAGACCCGCGGTTAGAAACGGAGCTTTGGATTACATTGGACGAGCAGTATGGAGGAAAATTGCCAAGTTTTTGTGGACTTTTATGGACCTTTTTGCTTTGAGCGCTGGTGACCACCGTTATATGAGAGTTGGTGGATAGCCCCCCCCTAATCTTCAGCTGCATTTGAGATATGAAAAAAGTGCTCCAGAGTCTTGCTCAGCATGAGGGTGAGTAGAAAATGAAGGCACATCATTCTGTGGGTGTACTATTCCTTTAAGGCTGAAAACTGCTCTTTCTGATTTTTGTAGATGCACCGTGCATTGTGACCTATGACATTACAAATGATGGGACCAAGCTGTCTGTTCCAGTCTGTCACAGGTCTTGTTCAATTTAAATAATCTGCTACGTGTCAAGGCTGTAATCTTCAAGTTTTATATCCGGTCACTGTCATTTATTTCCATCACAACTTTGCATTTTGAGGGTTTTGCAGATTGACTTGGCCTCCTTTTGCACCTCAACACAGAAATAGTGCTAGATGTGAAAGGGGAAAGCTGCTGGTTGCCGTTCATGTTTGCCGTCTTGGTGCAAAGGATTGTTCAGTCTTTGTTGGTTTCAGATGATCTTAAAGGTGCTTTAAAGTTTAATTTTAGAAATAAGTAAAAAATCATGTGGACTTGCAACATTTGAAAACACTAACACAACTCTGTTGGAGCATTTCACATGGCCCATTTTTGCTTGAATCCAAATCAATAAAACAGCATGGTAATAAAAGCAAGCCTCATAAATTTCATAGATAGTGGCCTGGTGGGTTTTTCATATAATTCATTGTCTTTGATTTAAATCTGCTGTTGTAAGAGTTTTTTGAGAGTTTTCTCATGATGAAGTGCTTTCTGCTCAGCAAACCCAGATTCAGTATAGTAGCTGAATTATTTTTTCATTTTGTAAGAAAATATAAGGTCAAATGAAAATTCAACACAAATTGTTTCTATCGTTTTAGTAAATAACATGTTTTTATTCGCCTTGAATGAGCCGTTTATATCTACAGTCATCCTCAAAACTATTCATACCCTCCAATTAAAGAAGGAAAAAAAATCATCTGTCAGTGAAATAAGCTGAAATTGACAAAATCAATAATAAATGAAACAAAAATTGTGAAAATCATGACACTGATTTTGAATTGTTCAATAGAATAATAAAAAACAAACACACAAAAAATAAAACAAGTAAACAAGCATGGTGAGGCTCCAAAGCTAAAATTTTGTTGAGCGACACTTTGAGGCAATCACTGCAATCAGGTGTTTTCTGTAATGTTGAAAAAGACTTCTACACCTGTTGACAAGTAGTTTGGTCCACTGTTCATGGGACAGGCGCTCTAATGTGTCTGGGACTGTTTTGTTTGTTTTTTTTAATCATTACTTTCATCCACAATTCAAAAGCAATATGATATTTCACTAAATTTTAATTTTGTAACTTTTTATTTATTATTAGTTTCTTGTTTTTTGAATTACTGTTGTGAGTTGAACATTTTGAACTTTTCTTTAATGGGTCCACACAGACATGGCAGCTGCCATATTTGTACCACTATGTTTAGTACAGTGTCTGAATGTGCTAATATCTCTCTGTGTGTGAAGTAGGAACCCAGTGAGCCTTAACACCGCAGTGCCGGCTTTGTTTGGTAGGAGCAGGAACACAGAATTAATGCCCTTATAGGCACACTGAATTACATAGATGGATAGATGAGAGAAATACTTTTATTGTTCGCAGAACTGGGAAATTAGGGGTTGCAGCAACAAGTTGTAGAATATATTAAGATGGCAAATAAGATGGCAAATAAATAAATATGCATATTACCTGTAGTGCAGTCATTGTTGAATAAAGCCACTGACTGGATCCACTCACATGAAAATAATGTTTCCGTCTGGAGGAATTTTGGCCAATTATGGCCACCATCCATTCACAATTGTGCTGTGTGCTGTCATTTTTATGCCCATCTTGGCCACTGTGTCAGTAATTCAGACTGTTCGGGTAAAGAGAGGCTTACACCTTGTTCAGAAGTTCTTTTATATTTTGCATAGCACTGAGAGGCTAATCTGATGAAGAATTTTAAAATCATGGAGTCATCCCAGTCATTTTCTTGCAAATTTTCTGTAATGAAAAGTTGTTTCATATTCAAGCTATTCCTTAAAAGTATAATATTGATATCATCCCATTTTAATGTTCAGCCTACTTTTGATTTATTTAACAAAATCGTGGTGTTTAGATTTCTACACCAGACTTCCATAAATGTGTCCATTTCCGATAGAATTTCATTGGAGCCTTTGATTCTTACTTATTAACTCTGTTTATGAAGAATGTATATTTTGTGAACCACATAAACTGCATTGCAAGTGTCACCCCTCAAGAAGATTATTTTAAACCACAAGAACTGATACTTGTACATATCTTCAGTCATTATCAGAAATATCTGATGTCAGTAAATTCATATATTGTAACGATATACTGCACAGTGATGTGTTATACATGACTGTTGTGTGAAAGAGTGTGTTATGCGTCTAGAAATTAGCCTTCTTAGATTCAGTTAACACCATCTGAACATTCTCCTTATTTCCTGTTTCCTCATTCAAGGTGTCATGGCTGCTAGATTGAATCAATAGGGTGAAATCATTGAATCAGTCAATTTAATTTGTATAATTGAGGCAGTGGGAAGGTGTGAGGAGGCTACAACTCAGCCACAGGGAAGAAGCAGACATCCAAAGAGAGGCGTGGGATCTGCCCAAGCAACCAAGATAACAAGTTAAGTGTTGGTGGGAAATGAACTGTACCTGTGTGTGTGCAGTGATCACAGAAAGGGGTGGTTTCTGGCTCTGTGGCGCAGTTTCACTTCCCAGCTTGCCGATATTTTAAAACTCATGTGGCCGACAACCGATATTGATGCCGATATTAAACCTGGAAAATATAAGGAGTCATTGCAAGTAGCAATTTTGTCATCCTTTTCCAACACTTTGAAAAATAGGGTGGGAAAAAATATCGATACTGAAATATCGTGATATTTTCATATGCCTGTCAATATCAAATCGATATTTAAAAATTCGGTATTGATCTATTTTACTTACAAAATCTCGCAAGATTTCATCATTCTGTTACAAAATCTCAATGTTTTGTGAATTTTCGTGAGATTTTGGAACAGAAAGATAAAATATGTTGAGATTTTGTTAGTAAATAGATCGATATTGCGCTTTTAAATGTCAATATGATAGCATATGGAAAATAGCGCAATTTTTTGTGAATTCTCGTGATATTTCGTTACAGAACAATGAAATATCGAGAGATTTTGTTCTTAAAATAAATACCACATTTTTAAATGTCAATATGATATCAGCATATGAAAATATTACAATATTTCAGAGTATCAATATTTTTTCTCACCCCTAGTCTTTAGAAGTTTTAAAGTCTGTGAAAGTGAAGTTTTAGAAGTAGAAGAAGTAGTTTTTTGTTTTTTGTTTTTTTTTTTTACTTTAGAAACAGCGGTTAAATATCAGTGGGGTGGCCGATGTCCAATACTCAGCCGATATAGGCCGATACCGACAGGGAGCTGATTATATCGTGCATCCCTAACAAAAACGCAGGTTGTTTTTGGCCTATTCATCCAGAGCATACGGTTTACTTTCTCGTGCATCTAAGAGTTAAGAAAAATGGTTTTATTGACATAATGACTGGATTAAATAATGAGAAATGATATATATTGATGTGTGATTATTGCAACTTTGATGCATGTGAAAGTATCTACTTACAGGCCAAATTAGAGATTAGAGTTTGTTGCCTTGTTACGTACTTGGACCAAGTTTTTAAGCAGTGAAACATCAAAGTGTTGCAGCAGTTATCAGTGGTCATATCGTCATGCTAGATTGGATCAGCCATGGGGTTGAGCCGTGGGATGACTTGAGGTTTTTAGCTGTGTGACTAAATGCTAGTTGTTTTTTTTTTTTTTGTTTTTTTTTTTTAGCAAGGCAGAGGTAGACTAGGCAAACAGCTACTCTGACTCCTGTAACAAGCAATGTTCTCCAGGATTCTCCTCGGCACAGTTTCTACTTCAGAAATGAGTTTCACTCAGTCTGACTCTCATAGAAATCACTAACAGACTTTAAATAAATCCCTGCTGACTGCTCTGTTCTTCTTAACCTAAGAAGCAGCTCTGTGGAGGAGCAGACTTCTTTCATACAGTGAATTCAAGTCAGCGGTTTGATCCCCGGCTGCCCCAGTACACACGGTGAAGTGCCCTTGGGCAAGACACAGAACCTCAAACTGCCTCTCATGTTGGAAGAAAAGCATTACTTTTAGACTGAGAATGAACTGCTGTATATAGACTAATAAGTTCTGTATGAATGCTTAAATGTGGCTGATGGTGTGAAGCTCTGAGTGATAAACAGAACCAGGATAGCTCTTTATGAATACTGTCCAGTTATCATTTACTGTCAGATTTGAATACATCATCATTTTTGCGTCCACAAAGCTTTTTTGATTTGAATCAGTCCGTTTGCTTGGAAAGTCCGCTTTGTTTGGGGGAGTTGTGAATGCGCAAATGGACTCTGATCTGGAACAAACAAGCGGACTCGGTCCGCCTGCAAACTCTGGTCTCAGTCCGTTTCAAGTGGACCAAATACAGGTAGTGGACTACTGAATTGCTGTTTCCTGCATTTGGTTTAGCATGGCATTGTGGGTAAACGGTACAACAAGGATGCCCAAGTCCGGTCCTCGAGAGCTACTATCCTGCAATTTTTAGAGCATACCCTCTCCAACACACCTGAATCAAATGGTTAATCCCTTCATGCACATGTGATTCAGCTCTCCAGAGGCCTGATAACGAGCCATTCATTTGATTCAGGTGTGTTGGAGAAGCGATGCAACCAAAATGTGCAGGATAGTAGCTCTCGAGGGCTGGACTTGGACACCCCTGCGCTACAACAACAAACACGTGTGGGACTGCAGTACTTTTAAAAATTGCTCGTGGTCAGATGTGGAGTGACAAGGAAGTAAAAGCTTCAATCGATATTTGGTCTGATGAAAGTATATCTCAGCTTCTCAAAAGTATGCCCATGAAAAATAATGTCGTTTTGTGGAGGAAACGGAAGTTGTGAGAACCTCCTTGTTCGTTGTATGTCTTGTCCTCTCCTACAGTGAATCTGAATGCAGCGCCACCTGAGATTGGGAACTTGTGCATCTCGGTCCGGAAGACCACCCCTGCCCCCGGTTGAGCCAAGTCCCCAAGCGGACCGAGTCTTCCAGACTATGCTTTCTGAATGAGCCCTAAGTTTCGCTGCAGTCTGTAACCTGACAGTATCTTGCAAGATATATGAAGAGTAGGGATTGAATTATACAGATTTTTTTTGACCAATACCGATATTTTCTTATCAGCCTCAGCCAATGGCTGATAAAACCTGCTGTTATTTGGGGCCGTAGTACTGCATTTGACCCCAATTTTGAAATCTCTTGTAAGATAAAAGAAAAAAAAAAACCAAAACTACAAAACAAGCAATGTCAAATAAATATATGAAATAGAAACGGCGTACTTAACAAATATTAAATTGAAGCATTAACAATAAGAAACACTGGAATACATACATATAGTCCTCCTCCAAATTATTCATACCCTCCAATTAAAGAAGGAAAAAAAAATCAGCTGTCAGTGAAATAAGTTGAGATTGACTAAAGGTAATAAATAAAAATTCTGTGAAAGTTTTGACACTCAATTCGAATTGCGGTTCAACAGAATGAAATATTAAAAACAAAAAAAGATAAAACAATAAACAAGCGAGACAAGACTCCGAAGCTAAAATTTTGTTGAGCAAAACTTGGAGGCAATCACTGCAATCAGGTGTTTTCTGTGATGTTCAATAAGACTTCTGCAGCTGTTGACAGGTATTTTGGTCCACTGTTCATAGGAAAGACACTCATATGTCTGGAATAGTTTTGTTTGTTTTTATTATTATTATTTTCCACCACAAATGAAAAGCAATATTTTATTTCACTGAATTATAATTTTGCAAATTTTTGTTTATCAGTTTCTTTAGTTTCCTGACAATTGAAGTACTGTTGTGAATTCAGCATTTTCTTTGATTTAAGGGTATGAATAATTTTGAGGACGACAGTATGTATATATGCGTATATATACATATATTATCGACCAACACACCCCATGTATTGACAGATGCCGATACCAGCAAAAAAACACACTGTCCGGCCGATGTGTCGGTCTATCTGAATGAAGAGCTAATGAGATCCTTTGTAATGTTTTACTTTAATTGGTAAATAAAAGTAGCTATTTTACTATTTAAACTGTCAAAAACAGCTTTAAGATATCTCGTTTTGCTAATTAGCAAGTGTTTTCTTTTGTTTGTACAGTTCTCGGTGGGTGTGAATAGTGTTGTGTGTTTAGTTCCCCTTTTGAATCATTAGATTATGTTTACTTGAAAGGAAATAAGGCGCCATGAGAACAAAACCAAAACCAGTGACTCATGATGGCACTAAAATAGTAAAGCCAGCCAGAGTCAGGAGTTGAAAGATCTGAGTAATACCCTCAAGTATTGAGACGACTCTTCAGTTCATTGAAAAAAGAAAAATAAATCTGTTTAATGTTTATGTTTAAATAATTCATGTTCTAATTCAAAGCACCTTAAGCTTGTATTTCAGATGCGTTGATGTAAACCATTAATTTGTAGACTTGTTATTCAGCTCACAATCTGCTGGACCTGGAGTTGGCTCATCAGGTTCTGTTTCTGAAATCTTTCATGTCCCTTTTAATGTCTCCCCTGTGTTGGCAGTATCCCACCATCCACCACCTGTCTGTTTTGTAAGAATAGCGAGATAACGATGGTTCTGAAACACTGCCATGCTTTAAAGAGACTCATTTGTGCGCTCTGACTGCATCTCCATTCTTTTTTGAACCACACAGCTCATTAGTCCTGCACCCAAGATCTTAGTTGTGGGTGTTATGTAAGAGGGGTGTGTAAGCGGATTTTATTTTACTGCTTTTCCTGAATGTTTATTTGTCCACCAGATAACATTTTTAGTTATTAGGAATGCACGATATTGGAATTTTGGCCGATATCTGATATGCCGATATTTTAAAACTCATGTGGCCGATAAAAGATATTGATACCGATATTAAAGCTGAAAAAAATAAGCAGTCACTGCAAATAGCAGTTTTGTTATTTGTTTCCGACACTTTGAAAAATAGGGGTGGGAAAAAATATTGATACACTGAAATATCACGATATTTGCATATGCCAATATCAAATCGATATTTTAAAATGCGGTATCGATGTATTTCACTTACAAAATCTTGTGAGATTTCATCGTTCTGTAACAAAATCTCACAATACAAAAAAAAAAGGAAAAAGTTTTTTAAGAAGCAGCAGTTTTTGTTTTTTTAAATATCAGTGAGGTGGCCGATGTCCGATACTCAATTTTAAGGCCGATATAAGCCGATACCTATAGGGGGCCGATTATATCGTGCATCCCTAGTAGTTACAATAATGGATTGAGCCGTGAAGCTTGTTGTTAAAACCAGAATTGCAGATTGTTTTGAGATAATTTTGTGAGACTGAGATTAGGTTCACATCCCTCCAACCATCATCCCCTTTTATCTATTTTATCCTTTCCAAGTTTAAATCACAATTTCATCTGGAACTTCTGATGAAACACCACATGTGTGAAAATATTAAAACTCCACCCACAGAGACTCCAGCTGAAGTTCCACCTGCTTTTTCCTGTGATGTAGCAGAGCTAATCCTTGCACCATCTTGCCGCTCTGGTCCATGCCCAGTCCTTTCCAGACATTCCTTTTAGAGGGAATGTTGTGTGAAGAGATTTACATGCAGTATTTTACATGATTGTCACTGTTTGTATAATTGGACAATTGTGGAAAACTGACATTACCCAGAGGGAAAATACAGTACAGATATTTGTGAGTGATAAAGAAAGAATTGTTATAGTATTATTTTTTTCCCTTCTCTTGGAATTACATTGGAGCTATAGAGGGAAATCATGGGTGAGGATTTCTAAAAAGCATGCACAGTTTATAGTTGATAGAGAGTTCACACAAAATGTCACAAAGTGCTGTTATTTTTATTAATTTTGTCTTTTTTTTCCTCCCTTGCAAATCAGTGAATGTCAACCTGACCTTGGAGAATTTCTTGCTCCTTTTGAGAATTTGACCCAAACGGCTAAAATCTTCATTGTATTACAGAGATGCAGCACAGTTCAACTTATTATGGGCCCTACTTAATACAGGTTTGTGATAATAGTGCTAGAGAAGATTGATTTATTAAATTTATACTTAAAAAATAATTTTAAGTATAAGGTGTAACAAAAAGGAAAGAGGTACAAATATAAGATTTTTTTCTTATGACTTGGGAAAGTCCTAAGTATCATGCAATTTATTAAAATAGCAATCAGTTTACTGATTTGCTGTGTTAGCTCTGACTCGGTTCTTCTTCGCTGCTGTTAAAACAGTTGTGCTGTGCTACCATCTGCAGCCTGCTTTTTGGGGGATGAGGAAGAACTGATCACCTGACACCTGACAGAGAAGGAACTTAAAGTAATCATGTTGGTGGTGTGGCAGTATTTCATACTGACTTCTCCCACCAGCAAGACTGCATTTATATACACAGTCGTCCTCAAAATTATTCATGCTTCTACTTAAAGAAAAGGCTAAATTCACAACAGTCATTCAAATAACAAAAAACTAAAGAAATTGATAATAGATAAAAATTTACAAAAATATATTTTAGTGAAAGAAAATATTGTTTTTGAATTGTGGTTGGAAGTAATTAAAAAAACAACAACAAACAAACCAACAAAACTGTCCCAGACACATAAGAGCACCTTTCAATGATCATGAACAGTGGTTAACAGGTGTAAAAGTCTTATTTAACATTACAGAAAACACCTGATTGCAGTGATTGCCTCAACATGTTGCTCAACAAAATTTTAGCTTCGGAGCCCGATCATGCTTGTTTACTTGTTTTATTTTGTGTGTTTGTTTTTAATATTTCTTTCAAACCCGATTCAAAATCAATGTCATGATTTTTATAGAATTTTTATTATTACTTCAGTCAATTTTAACTTATATTTTGGATGTAGTTAAATCTGTCTGTAAATGCTTTGCCTGATTTGTGGACTTTGAATGGCAAATTTATCGGAAATTTATTTTACATTTATGTTTTTAAACTTGTTTTAAAACTTTACTTTATTTGAATGTGTTTGATTGTTGTGTAACTTCATTGCTCTGCTGCTGTCTTGGCCACGACACTCTTGAAAAAGAGATCTTTCAATCTCAATGAGGCTTTCCTGGTAAAATAAAGGTTAAATAAAAATAAAAAATTTCACTGACAGCTGATTTTTTTTTCCCCCCCCCCCCCCCTTCTTTAATTTCAGGGTATGAATAATTTTGAGGATGACTGTAAATGGCTCAAGTTTGCTGCATTCATTCATAATTTACAAAGAATTTAACCTGAGGCTTTCCTATGATTAGTAATCTTATCACAGTTATGCAAGTGGAATATGAGAATTTATTTATTTTACAACAGTGGTATCGGTACTTGGTAGCGGCCCATACCCACAGCATAAGTGTCAGAATCGGTATTAGGAGGATAAAATGGTATCGGAACATCTCTAGTTGAATGAGGTGATCTGATTACAGAAGAAATCATTATGGAGTTCAGCTCTGTTTTCCCGCCTGGTGCAGTTTATAAAGGAGAGAAACCAAACCCATGGTTGGTACATAAATCAGAGCCATGGTAAACAAGTCTTGAAGCAGTTGATGCAAAGTTGTGGGTAATGTGAAAAGACAATTTCACTTCAACACATCTGGGAAAACTTCATGTCCAAATGGAACTGGCTTGGAAACAAGTGAGATCGATTTGATTGTGTAAATTATGTGATGCAGAATCTTGCTTTCACTAGGCTCTGTTTAGTCCATGGCATGGTTCATTGTTAGTCACAAAAGCAGCAGCTTTTCCTGCAACAGTATCCACCTTCATAATTAGTATGTGGAAGTTTGGCTCTGAAATTCCATTAATATTAAGCACCCCTTCCCCGACGTTTACTTCAAACGAGCTAAATGCCATCGAGACGCAGCAGGTCGGGTGCAAGCATTTACAGCAGAGCAACAAAACATTTTCAGACACTGAACTTTGCTTCAGGCTCATTAAAACATTACATCTACATCTCAGACTTTTAGTTAACACCATTAACCTGGGAATTTGTTGTTAATGTAACAGTAGAGAAGCTGTGAGGAGACCCGAGGCTGTTATTTGTGTTAAGCATATTGTACAGTAGATTTTTATTTTTGCCACAGCTTCCAATATTATAAGCTGTGAAACACAAGAGCATTAACGTTATTTAGCGTGAAATTACTAACACGAGAGGTAGCAGGTAGGATTGGATTCAGCATTCTTGTTGTGCTGCAAACTTGCTGCATTTGCCTGTCACGAAGCTTTACAGTTTGCAACTGATTTGCTATTTCTCCTCTTTCACATCAATTGACTTTTAATTGCTTATTCAGGTCCATCAAACCCAGAGATATTCAGATGTTTTGATAAATAGGGACGTGTTTACTGTTTCCAGTAATTTGGGTGAAATGTCACGCTGCTAATGAATGGGTCTTCTCACTAATGACGCTTCAAAGATTATCTGGCGCATCATTAGAAACTGTTATTGATGCATCTATGGACATCACATCAGCTGGTGACAAGTCAATGTGAACACAGATTTAAGCTCCAGTTTAAAAAAAAAATGAATAAAGTATCTCTGATAGCTTCTCTCATCTTAGAAAGTGACTTTTTGGCATTTGAAAATGTGGCAAATGCACGTCTCTTTTCGCCTCTTTCACACTTTTCAACATATTGTAACAGAAGCAAAGTAGTTACAAGAATATTATAATTAGAAATTCCATTCTACTGCATTTCTCTTTTTAGCAAGGCTAAGCTAAAGGCTGGGTTAGCTGTTCCCTTTCTGCCAGTGAGAGATCTCCGGCATCGTTTTTCTTTAACCCTTAAAAATCAGCTAGATCACCAGTGCCTCTGAGAACTATTGTTTATTGTCAAGAATTTATCAGGAACTATAGTGTGCAACTGATCAATAGTTTACCCTTAAGGTGATTCACAGAGTTTTCCAGACATTAATAGGTCGTCCAGGAGGTTTTACAAACGAGCCACAAAATGCAGTGTTTATTCGGAGGCTTTTCATGGTAATTCCACAATGATTGATCCATTATAACACCATTGTTAATCTTATATTTTTATCATTAAAAAAAAAAAAAAAAGATCTGGGTCATGACTATGATGCCAAGTGACCTCTGCTTTGACTTGGAATTTATGATTAAAGGAGTGATGACATAACAGTTAAAAACTAGTTTATGTTGTTGGCATTACTTTATATGTAAATACTCCAAAGAAAAAAATGGCATTTTTTACAGCGGAGTATTGTTTTGAAACGCCAGACCTCACTTCCTCAGTAATACAGTTGGGTCCGGTGATGATATGGAGCTTTACCCGGAGACCACGTTGACTTCATTTTGATTGGCTACACCTTATTTCGCTATGACCTTATTTGGAGAATCTAGGTCAAGCTGCGGTCGGAGTTTGCTAAAGGCTAACTGCTAGCAACATGGGCAGTTCAGATAGTGTGAGCTACGTTAATCAGACAAGACAGCATTTAGAAAATAAATAAACTTACAGGTAATGACAAGGTTGTGGCCCCCTCCCTCAGTGTTGCTGCAGAAGTTTTCTTTTAAATCCATTTGTTTGAAAACCCAGACCTGACTGCAGAGAAGTTACTACTAGCTCCATACATGCAGCTGCATCAGACAGGGAGGGGGAGGGGGGAGCGGACGGTGCATAAACCGTTAGGAGAGAGAGAGAGAGAGGAGGGGGGGGGGGCTGTTTACTTGATAGTGTGCTCTTATTGGAGCAATTAAATTACGTAGAATGATAGAACTACGTAGAATGATAGCCTGCTGTCTGATTCAACTGTTTCTGAGCAGAGAGACAAAGCTGACAGACCATAAACAGGAACTTTGATTCTCACTCTGGACATTCACATGGCCTCATCAGTACACAACAGATCATATTATACACCCAAAACCCCAGAAATGTGAAATTTGATGTCATGGCACCTTTAAGGATAGACCGATACATCGGCCGGCCGATATTTGTGTTTTTTTCTGTTTGTTTGTTTTGGTGGTATTGGCATCGGCTGATATGTCAGGTGCATTTAAACTGACTAACCCCCCCTTGGCATAATTTACAAACTTTTTAAAATATATTATTATAATTTTAATGTTTCTACCTAATATTTGTTTACAAGTGCACTGTTTATTTTTAATATATTCATTTGGAGTGTTTGTTCTTTTTTTATATTAAAAGAGTTGTAAAATTACTTTTCATTGTATTACTTTGGGAGTCAAATGCAGTATCAGTCTCAAATATCGGCACGTTGTATCGGCCTTCAGCACAGGCTGATGAGAAAATATTTGTATTTGTATCGGCCCTAAAAAATCTGTATCGGTCAATCCCTATTTATGATGAGGCCACTTCCTGTTAAAGTGTCGACCACTTGGATAGGTTAAATTGATTGTAATGTCCAATCAGGTGCAGCCAGAGATCAACAGGTAACAAGAAAGTTGCTTCTGTCTGAAAAGAGCAAAAATAATGTTCTTCTATGGACTAAAGCCAAGAGGAAGTGTTTTTTTATGCACAGTGGTGCCAAAAATGTGCTGAGTTGGACTTGGTTTTGTAAGCATGTAGGCAAATGAATGAAAGAAGTGGCATAATTAACTGTTTATTGGTTTGTTACGAGACATTTACAAATTAAAAACATTTGATGGGCAACTATTATGGACTTAATCAGGTGACATGGTTCAGTAGGCTTTAAATTTCTTTATTGAACCAATTTTAAAGCTTATGAAACTAAATCCCTGTTTTAAGTAAAGCCCGTTTGATCAAGTCATCTTTTTGACTCTAATTGCATTTTTTATTCAAGTTCAGAATGAGGAAGCAACATTTGCAAGTTTCCCTAGAATCAAATGTCACTCTATAAGCAGAAGTAATTTTGCAGAACTGAAGTGTGATAAACAATATCTCCTTCAGCCTTTCTAAAAAAAAATGGATGCATATTGAAATGTTTATATGCAGTATAAATGTATTGTTACCACTGAACCCTATCTTCTTCTGTATGAGCTTGACAGGATGTCCCACTGAGTCCAATTAAAAAGCACAATTAATGTGTGGATATGCTTATGTGTTGCATTGACATAGACCGCAGCAGCACTGCGCTGTAAAGTCGAGGATAGCACTGCTTTTAAAGGAGTAGTTGGTGTCCATTTAAATTGGTTCTATAAATAACTGTTTGGATGAAGAGACTGGGATCAGTTTTCACAAGAGATTTTAGCTTGTAAATAAGACACCTCTTCTTTGGCTGTAAGACTTCATAATTAAGGGCTTATAAACAGTTCCCTGCTGACGTCTGTTTGCACCGCTCTTCATCTACTCTTTGAGGATGATGGGGATTCAACCAGCACAGAGACCGTGGAGACCTTCCCTGTGTGCTGTCCTCCAACAAACCAGTTGTGTAGGCTGAATATAAGTAGTGCTTTTTACTACTGATGCAACAGACCTGCCAGTGGCCATTCTCTTCAACATCAATACTTTATTTTTAGCGCTTTACTTTTACTCCACTGCTAAGATGTTCTTAGTCCACCATGACTTCTGTCTTGTCTGCTGCAGAGGTGAAACTAATAGAATAACGGCAGCAATATGGTTATGTTTGCAGCTAAAGTTTTATGCGTATTAATCAGGATTACACAACAAAAGAATGTGTTGTTTTGTCCTTGCTGCTTTCCTGGATCTGCCCCTTCTTCTTAATTTAAACCATTGTCTTCATAGGCAGCCTTGAAAAGTTGGCTGCAAGGTCTTGGGATTGGATCCAGGGAGACCCTGACTGTTTGAATTAAAATTCAGCTAAAGATGGATTATTTAATATGATTGATGTTTCTATACCAGCACAGACCCTGATATGTTGTTTCCAATTTTTTTCAGTAAAAGTAAACAGGATTTCCCCGTGGATTGATGACATATAACAGGCTGGTTGGTGTGGTTATGTGCAATCATCAGATTCAACAATGAGTAACAGGCTCTGAAATTGGAAACATGGTTTTCTAGAGGAGAAATTCTAGGTAAGCCTGCCAGTCTGCTGCTCGGCTAATGCTCCACACGCTGGCAGATATTTGTGCAGCAGCAAGATGTATGAGGGCAGCGCTTAGCTTAGCCTTTTGTTATAAATCAGTATTTAGATGTCACTGAGCACAAGTGTGTGCTTCTGTTTGGAAAGAAACTTTTTGGAATACTTAATATGAAGCTAAAGCTTTTGTATTGTATAGAGCCTGGGGGAGGTTGCTGCATTTTTCTGAATTCACAACAGATTTAGCTTTGAACATTTGCAATTATTCACTGTTGCAAATAACAGAAACTCAAAGCTGTGCCATCATTTGTAATGTACCCTTTGCTTTTATTTTTTTAAAGAAGGAAAACATGTGTTTGATGCATATTATATAAAATTCCTGCCTGAAATTTTAATTAAAATTACTGTTATTTGAACATAGTTTCAATGCAAATACAATGTCCTGCCTTCACAGTGTGAAGGAGAAACTTTTGAGTTGCAGCATATTTAGTGTGTTGACATCAACTTGAAATGAGCTGAGCTGGAGATAGGAAATCTACACCTAATACTAGGGATGCACGATATAATCTGCCCCCTATCAGTATCGGCCTGTATCGGCCTTAAAACTGAATATCGGACATCGGCCTCCCCATCGATATTTAAACGATATTTACACTATCAGCCCGCTGTTTCTAAAGTCTAAAAAAACAAAAAAAAAAAAAAAACTACTACTTCTTCAAAAACTTTTTTTTTTACAGACTTTAAAACTTCTAAAGACTAGGGGTGGGAAAAATATCAATAAGCTGAAATATCGCAATATTTTCATTTGATATATTGACATTGAAAAACGCAGCATCTATCTATTTTACCAACGACATCTCGCAATATTTCATTGTTCTGTTACGGAATCTTGCGAGAATTTAGGAAAATTTCGCAATATTTTTATATGCTGATATCATATTAACATTTAAAAATGCAGTATCGATCTATTTTACTGATGAAATCTTGCGATATTTCATTGTTCTTTATGAAATCTTGCGAGAATTCACGAAATATCGTTAGATTTTGTAAAAGAGTGATGAAATCTCGCAAGATTTTATAAGTAAAATAGATCAATACCTCGTTTTTAAATACCACTTGATATTGGCATATGGAAATATCATGATATTTCAGTGTATCAATACTTTTTCCCACCCCTATTTTGTGTAGGAAACGGATAACAAAACTGCCATTTGCAATGACTGCTTATTTTTTCATATTTAATATCGGTATCAATATCAGTTAACGGCCATGTGAGTTTTGAAATATTGGCATATTGGATATCGGCCAAAATTCCAATATCGTGGATCCCTACCTAATACTGCTCTTACAGTGGCACATTTTTACAAATTAGACAAAATTAGTATCAGTTTGTGTTAGTTTTTCAGTATGACTACAATCATCAGTGTACCTTTTACCTGACAGAATATGGTACATTGTAAAGATGTTGCATAAAGGTTTTAATAAGCAGAGACGTGGAAACCTTGAGACCGAGTGGTGGTTAAGCAGGCATGGAGTGTGAAGAGGAAAAAGGAAGAGGAGGATCTTTTGAGTAATTTGGGTGGAGATCATAGAGACATGAAGGAGTTGGGCTTAAAGAACATTTAAATAGCAGAGGCATGAAGATTATATCAGAAACAGAGAACCTTTGTAGATCCTTTGTAGAACAAAGGCTGTCCTCTTCTGGGATTGTATTTGTGTATCCTGATATCTTCTTACTTGGAATAGATAACATGTAGTTGTTTGTCTAGTAGAGCTGAACGATTAATCGCATTTGTGAACAAAAAAAATAGTTTTTTTTTTTGCTTGTAATGAGCAAAAAAATTCTGCAAATAGATCAAGCAAAATTTTCTTAAAGGAGTGATGACATAACAGTTAAAAACTAGTTTATGTTGTTGGCATTACTTTATATGTAAATACTCCAAAGAAAAAAACGGCATTTTTTACAGCGGAGTATTGTTTTGAAACGCCAGACCTCACTTCCTCAGTAATACAGTTGGGTCCGGTGATGATATGGAGCTTACCCGGAGACCACGTTGACTTCATTTTGATTGGCTACACCTTATTTCGCTATGACCTTATTTGGAGAATCTAGGTCAAGCTGCGGTCGAGTTTGCTAAAGGCTAACTGCTAGCAACATGGGCACTTCAGACAGTGTGAGCTACGTTTATCAGACAAGACGGCATTTAGAAAATAAATAAACTTACAGGTAATGACAAGGTTGTGGCCCCCTCCCTCAGTGTTGCTGCAGAAGTTTGCTTTTAAATCCATTTGTTTGAAAACCCAGACCTGACTGCAGAGAAGTTACTACTAGCTCCATACATGCAGCTGAATCAGACAGGGAGGGGAGGGGGGAGCGGACGGTGCATAAACCGTTAGGAGAGAGAGGGGGGGGCGCTGTTTACTTGATAGTGTGCTCTTATTGGAGCAATTAAATTACGTAGAATGATAGAACTACGTAGAATGATAGCCTGCTGTCTGATTCAACTGTTTCTGAGCAGAGACAAAGCTGACAGACCATAAACAGGAACTTTGATTCTCACTATGGACATTCACATGGCCTCATCAGTGCACAATAGATCATATTATACACCGAAAACCCCAGAAAAGGAAATTGATGTCATGGCACCTTTAATAAGATTTCTTGAAATAAGATGCGTTGTCTTAAAACAAGTTTTATATCTCACCGAGATGTTTCTCTTTAGGTAATTTTGTCTTGTTTTGAGTGTGATTAGATATTTTGACTGGAAATTAGAAAAATATACTTAAGATTTGAGTTTTTGCAGTGTGCTGGTCTTAAAAAGTCAACAAGCAAAAATTGAAGTATCTTTATCAGCATTTTGATGAGCAGTTTCCTCACTGAGAACTTTTATTCCTATAGATGCTCCTCAGAATAAATTGAAGCATCTCTGTCCAAGCATCCCCTCGGTTTAATCTACATCCCTGCAAAGTCTGTTTAGTATAGAAGTCTTCATTAATTAATCTGATGTAGGAAGATTATGTTTTAATGAAAGTCATTTTAATTCAGGGTGTGGGGTCACATTTAATTAAAGCTGAAGTAACTGATATCTGCACAATAACAAGGGATTAATGTTTCTAAAAGTGTCATTTCTAGTGGATAAAACCTCAGGGAGACATCAGCTGATATCTGGGTTTCTGCTTTACTGAAGGTTTTGCAGTCCTCTGCCCATTGTTGCGTTATTTTTGGCTTGTTGGTGTGCTTCCATCACCCGTTTCTGGAGGCTATGGCCTGTTTTTCCACTATTTGCCATGTTGAGAGGAAATGCTGAGAGTTTTAGTGGCTGAAAAGCCAGATATTTGTTAAGAAGTTGGTCTTGAAAAGAAACCAGAGGAGTTTTTATCACAAAAATGGTTCTGATTTTGTTAAAACATGAGTAAACAAATACATTCTATCAAATTTTCTTTAGAATTAGCATGACTGGTGGTTTTTCAGATCCTGTTTGTAATTTTCTTTTTCCTTTTTGCAGATATTAAGACATGCATTTGTTATTAATGTAATTGCAACACAGTCCTGTCACATGCACTGTCAGAGCAAGCCATGCTGGTTGCCAGTGCACCGTGACAAACATGACAATCACATCTCAAGCTGTGGAAGTGCAGTTGAGGAGTGTTGAGAATGTAGCAATGATTTCCTCCGAGATTCAAGACAGGTGTTCAATCTGTTAAGGAATCAGTTTTAGTTGCTGTAAGTTTGAGTCAGAGTGAAGAAGACGTGCTGATTGGCACATAAATTAGGTCTTCGCTTCAAAACCGAGGCTGTCTACTGAGCGGTGTCTGGGCCCGCCAGGCTGACGGCAGTGTGATATCGCTTTGAACTGAACACAAAGTGTTACCTCATACGGAGAGATTGAGATGAATTTTAGGGATGCATCATAAAGCTGACAATTACACAAACAAGTCATAGAGAGAGGGAGAACGACAGGAGGTGGAGAACTTCCTTTCATCTTCACTTGAGGCAAACTGGATTCCTCTGAAGTTTGACTCAAGAAACCCCTTTTACTGCATTTTCTGTAAAAGTCATGAATTGTATTTGCATTGATCCAGATGTTCGACTTCATGTTGTTTGGGACAGTTTGTTATTTTCTGCTTGAAGTGGTGCTATTGAATATTGAGGTAATTAAAATTGTTAAGTTTGTACTACACGTTGCATCATAACAATAACAGGGATGCAAAAAGCCTCCAGCTTCCTACCACCATCTCCCTGTAGTCTCTTCTGAAGAATCAGTATCTTCCTAGTTTTGTATTTTGTAGCTCGTAATTGAACGGAAAAAAAAAAAAAAAAAAAAAACACAAGTGAATTTTTACACCTGGGCAAGTCCTTGACACGATATGCTGATGCTCATCATGTTTGAAAGGTTGCAGACTGTTGCTTCATAGCTCAGACTCCACCAGTCCACAGACAGATTGCATAAAAACGTAGGAAATTTCAAGCACCTGCTGCCGTTGTCGTTACTTTTTATGATGGTGCTTCACAGGATAACTTTAGTTATTTACTGTAGTGATGCCAGAGGCTAATATTGGGAATGGGAATGTAAACAACACAATAAGGTTTGAAAATGTGACGCGATTTCACAGTTGAGTGTAGCAACCACGTGAGGTTTATATATGACTGTCACACAAGAAAGACCACAGGAATTACGACTGAACGCTGCAGGTTTGAAACCTGGATCAGGCGACTTAGAACATGAAAATTAAACTCTTTGGGGTTTTCTAATTAGTGTTTTGAGTTGAAATTTTAATTTAAAAATGATAAATTGTTCGTCCTTAAAGGCCCTGCACCTGATTTTATTTTAATCTCTTTCAGAGAAATGCTTTCTACACGGTATAATATGTGTTAAAAGAGGTAATTTCATAAAATAAATCACTCATTGATTGCGTATATGCATGAATCCAGGCCTTTTTAGTTTAGCTTTCTAAGGCTGGTGTGACGCTCTCTTCATGCCAATGTGGTTCGTTCTACATAAGTTTCGGTTTCCTATCAGCCACTCACAGCATTTTCTAACGAGAAGCGCCCTCCTCTCTCGCGTGCACGGCAGCACCTGTAAACAGAACCGCATGGCGTCTGCCGAAGGGAAAGTGGCGATACCTCAGCAAAACAGCCTGTAAGCATCAAAACTGGGAAGGAGAGAGGCTTGAAACGCAGGAGAGACCAAAGAAGGAATAAAGTTTGTGTTCTCGGTGGATTTTACTGAAGGTAGAGAGCAGCCGGCTCGGAAGGTGGACTCAAGCCCGCCTGACGGGTTT
Source organism: Atherinomorus stipes (assembly GCA_023101725.1). Taxonomy (NCBI): domain Eukaryota; kingdom Metazoa; phylum Chordata; class Actinopteri; order Atheriniformes; family Atherinidae; genus Atherinomorus; species Atherinomorus stipes. The sequence goes on along the minus strand of JALJCO010013529.1, from coordinate 42,873 downwards.
TTTTCAATAACTTTCTTCTCAGGAACATTTACATCCTCGGGTGCTGGCGCTTCCTCTGCTGGTGTACCGTATATAATACCTAGTGATATTTACACCATAACACTACGAAGCTTTACATCACTGCTTCTCGAAGGGGCTGGTTAGAAACTTTATCAGGCTGTCATGTTGTAACATCGCCTATAACATCATAACTCATCATAACTGTGCATCTGTGTACATAACTGTAGTTACGGTAAACTACCGGTTATGATGGAAAATGTCTTTTAGCTGATCCACAGCCATATACTGCAACCAAAACAGTAATTTCACTGGAAGATGCAAGTTTTCTCTGGAGAGTTTCTGTGTGCACAAGTATGAAACGTTCACGTTATTCTTTTTGTCCCCCTCCCTCCTTCCTCCTCCCTCCTCCTTCTCCCCCGCCCCCCCCCGCCCGGCCGTAGTCCGTCAGCAGTAAGCAGACGGAAAGTCCGGGATGCCCCCATTCGTCCCAGTGCGTCTTTTATGGCGCCGGAGCATCGACTGTTCGTACGACATTGATTCGTTCTTTCTCTTTTTTTTCGTTCTGTATTCTCTTCTTTCGTTCTTCTGTGGGGATTTGCAAGAATAACCCGGAACTTTGGATGATTTCTTAGTTTTTTCCTTATCTTTATTCTATTTCTTCTCCTTATTTAACTCCTCAATAAATAGCTCACTTTTTTTCTGCTCTACATTTTTGTTGATCTGCTCTTTGTAAATTATTTTTATAAATTATTTTTTTATATATATTTATTTTTATTTTTTTTATATTTCATATTCTTTTTATTTTCATAAATAATATTATTATCTTCTTTTCATCATTTTTTCATATTATTCATTTTTTTTTTTTTTATTTTATTTTATTTATTTTATTTAATTTATTCCCTCCTTTTTTTCTTCATCCTCTTTTTTCCCTCCCTTTTTTTTTTTTCACACTTTCCCCCGCTTTCCTTCTTTTCTCCCCATGAGCTTATGATTTATTTATTTTTTGATTTTTTTTTTTTTTCCTTCTTCCCCCTCTCTGCAGTTTCCCCCTATCCCCTTCTTCTCCTGCTCCTTTTCATCCCAATCCCACCCCCCACCACTAAATAAATAAAACATAATCATATTCTTTTACTCTTTTTCTTTAATTTTCTCTCCTCTGACTGCGTTCAACTCAACACTTTTAATTCTTCCTCCCGCAGGGTTTCAGCGCGAGACGGGGGGGGCTCTCCTTGATATTTTTCCGGCAAATTGTAGTTATATAATAATATTATTATTTTTTTTTGATTTTAATAATTTCCTATTTAATATTTTTTTTTTTATTTTTTTTTTTTTTTTTTACTATTTGTTTTAATTTTTTTTTCTCTCCTTTTTTTCTCCCTCCCCTTTCCGTCTTGTCTCAGCCCGCACCGACTCAACGGCCTTTTCTTTCTCTTCTTCATCTCCCCTCTGGGAGAACATCTCCTCTTTGTGAGGTTCTTTTTATCACATGACAACACCCCCTCTCCTCCCCCCTGTAAAAAATTATTATAGGAGGAAAAAGAACACAATTCTATTTGAGTTGTTTTTTTTTTTTTCTTTTTTTTTATATTTTTTTTTTTTTTTTGTTATTATAAACATATTTGGAGGCTCCGACCGCGGCGCAGGGGGAGAGAGAGGGGGGGGGGGGGGATTTCTTGAAATGAACGAAATGACCCGTTCAAGATTCGTTCTTTTTCTTTTCGAGAGTTGAAGATCCGAGTGAGTAAAAAGAATCGGTCTTCCCATCACTATTCGTGCATGTTGAGTGGGAGGAGAGAAAAACGAGAGTAGGAGCGTTTCTCACTGGGAGAAATGGTTATGGGCGGGGCTTACAGTTCAAACTACACTGTTCACCTTGCTCAAGGTTCGCAAATGTGCAAAATCAGGTACAGCGCCTTTAAGTCAAATACAGAGTCACTATCACTTAGTTAATCTAATATTATGAAGACCTCTGAAGTAGTAGGACAGAGGGCAAGTAGCTCCTTCCTACACGTTTTTAAATTCATAATATCTCGTTTAGATAAAAGCTCCAGCTTTCTAAGAAACTCCTGTTATCAAAATATCGATTTGACTTGAATTGGAACAATCAGATGAGGTCGCCCCCTGGACGCCTCCCTGGTGAAGATTTGGTTTGATTTCTTTAGCACATGATATTAAAGAAAATATTTTTAAAAGAATAGAAAAACATACAAAAAAGAGAGCAACAAAATGAACAACAGCAAAGAATAAAATAACAGACTTTAAATAAAATATTTTGCAGTAATACAAGTAACATGTGCAAGGAATAGGTAGAAGCCTAATAGGTTTATAAAAGCACCTCGTCCAAGAAAAAGAAAACTATACAATTACATAAGATACAAATGACAAAATATAATGTAAGAATTGAGCATGCATACAACCATTTACTGTTTATTCTACTTTAGTCAGGCTATTCTGCTATTAACCTCTGTTTCAGTGTGTTTTTATACATGGATAATGTTGCGGATGAATCTAGAAGATTTAAATGTCTATTCCATTGTCCAGAGGGGTTCTGGACACGTCTCACCGGGACAAGACCTCTAGGCAGACCCAGGACTTGCTGGCTGAACTGCGTCTCTCAACTGGCCTGGGATGTGCTGGGAAGTCTGGGCTCCCTTATTTAGGCATCTGCCCCTGCAACCTGACTCAAATTAAGCAGCAAGAAGATGGATGGATGGTAACGGGTGTATTAACGAGGATGGTATTCCTGCAGGAGGGAATTCAGATTTTGTTTATATTCTACAATGAACTAGCATGTGCAGAAGTGGATTGCAGCTCTTATCAGTACACCTGAGATTAGCACCATATATTAAATTAAATGTTTGGAATTCAATCAACCTGTTGAATAACTGTATTTAACAGAGGGTGTAACATAATTTACCCTTGCTGCCTGGGTGAATTATGCCTGATTGGCTTCATGATTTGCAATATTATGTCGTTATCACATCATCAACATGGCGGTGTTATATTGCAAAAGGCCCCCTCATGCAGCCCACCAGTTGACAAATGTGAATAAATTCAACTGAAAATGAGTGCTTGGTTGTTTTCAAGGCAACAATTTAGGGTTAGGTATTGTTAAGAACCTCATGATTCAATTCAATTTTGATTCTTTGGGTAGCAATTCAATATCAAATCAACATTGATTTAAATGCTTCAATATTGATTCAGTTAGATGCAGAAACTCTGTTGTCGATTTCTAAATATTTATTTTCATGCCCATGTGAACTTATGTAGTATGCCAACTCATACTTTTGAGTGATAAAACACTAAAAATAAAAAATAGTTGCCATTTTGTTGCATGATCTAATATGGCCTCCATCTATACAACACAAATAACATGCGCACACACACACACACAACATCGGGAGGAGAATTTGCTGAATTAATATTGAACTGCCCAGGGAAATTTCGCATTAATCAATATTTTTTACCACCCTACAATAAATGCTCATAATCATTTGTTTTGGACTCAGTAAATGAAAAGATTTTTATTAATATCAAAAGATATTTCTCTTATTTTTACTTGAGGCGAGACTGTAACAGTTGCCTCATTCTGCTGGAAAGTTTTCAAGGTTGCATCTACTGCAGTGACAATGCAAGAGCACTGAAGTTTTTTTTATGCAAATCCACATATGTTTTCTTCCACAGTTGAGTAAATTTAATTAGAGCCGAATGCCTTCAGTGCTTCAGATTTTACAGCTAGATGTTGGACTATGCGTTGTGATAAAACTTTATTTTTTGCCTTTATGTGTCTCTGTGTGTAGCTGCTAAATACTGGCATCTCCACTAAATGATAAAATTTCTGTTTTACATTAGTTACAGCTGACACCTTAACAATGGTTATTCAGGTATTCTCCTGCAGTGACAGAGAAGCCTGGTTGTTGATGTCTTCATCGGGTTTGCAGTATGTTGCAGGAGGCAGTTCCACACTGTTAATGAGCAGTCTGAAAGCAGACAGATGACACCACATCTGCCAAAAGCTAAATATTTACACACACAGTAAGCTTATGTTTAATCTAATAACACACTGACATATGCGGTTTTTGATTTGTGCCACTCTCATTACATCGCTGAGATATTCTGTTGCAGACCGGGATGCTATGAACAGCTCATTTTATTCATTTGACACCAAATCTGCAGCTATTGGCAGCTTGTGCAGTGATATTTAATTTTCATCAGTCAGACCTATTTCTGGACTTTGTTCCCAGGAGTCAGTGTTTGTATTCACACTGCAGTCATTAGAGAGTCAACATCAGAAAAGGTGAATGGAAATGGGCTATTCCTACTTCGTGGCCTGATATTTTCAGCACTGCATAGGAAATGAATACTTTTCTTTCAATACAACAAAATGTCAGCATTCATTTCAGCCCTGCGGGGCCGCGATTCTCAGAAGGTTACACAGAACTGAATAATGTAATGAGTAAAAAAAAAAAGGCAGGTTTTTATTTAACTATTGTCACTAGTAACCAAACAATGTGAAATTCAGCTCAATAGTGAACCCACAGAAAAAAGGTGTAATATGGAATACTCTTCATTCAGCTTGGGCCGTGTCAGAGAGGTCCTGCTGGAATAGTCTGGACTGGATAACGCCAGCACATATTTTCCAGATGGAGCCATGACAAATTTTTGTGCCATTCCAGATTTTTACATGGGTTTTGTTGACTTTATTGTAGATATTTTCAGCTAGGCTACCTTTACAGACCCACAACAGTGCTGTGATTCACTCCAGCCAGTAAAAGACAGTCTTATCTTGACTCTTGTTCTGTCTAGAGATGTAACGATATGAAAATTTCATATCACGGTTATTGTGACCAAAATGATCACGGTTATCATTTTTATCGCGGTTTAATAGAAATACCCCCAGCATCTTTAAAAATATCCAAAATGGGTCTAAATGTCTACTTTGTCCTTTTTAAAGGGGGAAAAAAACTAAAGAGAGCTGTCCATGTGGGTGCCTTCGTTGCCTTTCGCCATGTTTTTCATAAATTAAACATTGCAAACTGTGACTACTACTGATCTTCCAGCCAATGAACAGCATCACTAGGAGTTTTCAAAGTGCTATAATCAGTCACGGTTTTAATGGTAATAAAATTTGAAACGGTATTACTAATCGTTCGGAATTTTATCACGGTTAACCATTATACCGGTTATCGTTACATCCCTAGTTCTGTCCCTTCCCCTCTTTCTTTCCCTCTCTTCTTCCGGTAATTTTTCTTTGCTGAATCTGACATGATGCGCGTCCAAAACACCCCTGTGTTCATGTCTGACCTGTATCAGTTTGCTAGTACATGACGCGGTGTGCAACCAATAGTTGGCTGCAATTTCACAGCCACGTCCTGGATACAAAACTTACATACTGCAGTTTTTGAGCCTCGGGACGCTGCTGGGCAGTGACTGCTCGAAAATGTGCATATTTAATGTTGGTGTGCCATCAAAATGAGTCAGAAATGCATAATTTTAAGGTCTAAAGCAGGGGTGCCCAAGTCCGGTCCTCGAGAGCTACTGTCCTGCAATTGTTAGAACAAACCCTCCCCAACACACCTGTATCAAATGGCTAATTCCCTCACGTGCTTGTCATTTTACTCTGCAGAGACTGGTAGGAGTAGTTCATATGATTCAGGTGTGCTGGAGAAAGGAGGCAACCAAAATGTGCAGGATAGTAGCTCTTTAGGACTGGCCTTGGGCACCCCTGGTCTAAAGTTACGTTGTGGGTCTTTTAATGTGTTTGTGGGTGAAATGATTGGTACATCAGTGATTGCCATGACTCTCATAGCCTGCCTTACCATAAGGCAGGGCTGTTCAGCTCTGGTTCTAGAGGTAACCGTCTTGCAATTACAGATGATGTTCCAAAACTTGTTAAAATGGTGACGTAATTTTGGTGGACAAAACCGCAACAGTTTCAGAACAAACTCCAGAGTAGAATTTTCTAGAAACGCAAGTTAACCCTGTCATTGCTGTGCAAATGTAAACTGGAATTTGTAGCGATGATAATGTTGGTCACATCATCTTGCACTTATGCATTAAAACCATGTTTACACCTGTGATCAGTACAACAACAATGGGGGACTTCCATGTCCTGGTTGTGTAGCTATCTCTTTTTAAGTTATTTGAGCTCTTAAAACAAAACCCGTTTGCTGATAGCATGAATCAAGAGAAAGACTTATAGATGACATATGCCAGATAATCAATTCACCTCTGTACAAGTGGAGGATTACTAAAAATGCTTCTGATTTGATGCAGATATAGTGCACTTAGTGTTGCTTCAAATCTCACCACCTACTACAGGTCTGGCATCCACACTAGATCTCTTCCAGTCCTATTTACACTTTCCATCTGCAGGGAGTTGGTTATCATTCTGATGTTTTATATGCAAATTTTAGTTTTAATATGCACAAGGAAAGTTTTGGGTTTGTTGTGTAAACGTTTTCATGTAAACGGGGCCTGAGGCTGCAAATAGACAGATGGAGAAAACTTGGTATTTAAAAGTATGGGTGGATGGACGTGATAGTTGTTGCCAACAATACTCTCATAAGCACCGAGGAAGTCCTGGACATACGAGGGCAGAATTGATTTGTGTGGATCAGGTTGAGTGGATTGACCAGTGGAAACGGAGGAGTTGCAACTAGAGCTGGGTATCGATTGAATTTCAAGAATCGATTAGATTCCGATTCTCATGGTTTAGAATTGATTCTGTTCAATCTCGTCCAATCCGATTTGATTTGGTCTCGATTTGGTTTGCTGGTATTGAAAACATTTTTTTAGCTCTTACCCGAATTACATGACACTGTAGTAATGCAACACATTGATGCTTGTGTTATATTGACATTCAACAACAAATGACTGAAGTAATAGTAGTTAATGGCGACTGTGGGCCAGACCCTCTCCTTTGTTGGCACAGTTGCTTAGGGTAGAAAACAGAGGATGCCAGAGATATCTACAGCTGGACACAAACCTGGTGTATTATCAAAATATCTTATCTTATCTGATGATTTAAAACTCAGATTTTGAACTATTAGTGGAAAAACATTGCGAGTGTTGTGCCTGATTTCCATCCCTTTCAGTGTATATGCTTATAATATACAACTTTTGATTTTAATTTGTTAATAATGTAGCACAGCGCATACATACTATACATAATACTAGCTTTACCTTACTGGTTTTTACTAAACCTCGAACATTACTACATAAATCAAATGCACACCTTTTTTTATTTTTCAGTGCACATAAATCCTCTCCAGTGGGTCTCATTCAGTTGTGAAGACTAGCAGTCAGCCGTCTGGGCATCATCAGCTAGAGGGGGTCAAAAATAAGAAAAAATATTTATAATTACTCTAAAATGCTTTTACAAAAAAGACAGATGGCAGATATGGGCAGAGTGCCTAATTAGTAATGAAGCATTGTGTTGGTGGAGTTGAGGCTTCACAGATTACTTGCAAACAGTTTTTCAAAAACCCTCTTATGGGAGGCTGGGGGGGAAATAACCACCACTCCATGTACAGGACCACTACTGTAACCATAGACAGCCATAAGGCACTTTTGGTCCCTGTAGCATTTGCCCACAGTTATGCACAATGGCTTTAAAGTGCAGCCATATTTGACCAATTTTCATCGTATTTAGTTATTTAATAGCAGTACTGTCTTATTGTTTGCATCTTTCTGGAGGTGTAACACTTGTTTTGATATTTAATAACATATTTCCCACCAGAATTAAAACTGTTGTGCACCGTAGTTGTTCAATTTATTGCTTAGTGAAGTGTATTTGTGTTAATATTGGATTTAATTTTTATGAAATTGGTGCTTGTCTCCTAACTATTTAAAGAGCAACTTGTGGATTAGCAACATTAACTAAGGGCAGATTCACACTAACGCTGTTTGGTCCTCTTTAAACGTACCCTGGTCCGCTTACATGGATAGTCCAGGTCTTTTGGAGTAATATAAATGATCATTCACACTCTGGTGTGGACCGAAGAAGCAACTCTGGTCTAGGGATGTATATCATTATGATTTTATCGATAGTGTGTAAGCAAACACAGCATCCATTGAACCACAGAGACGAAGTGATGCAGCACACGTCTTAACGCAACACATCTCGCCTCTTTACTTGCTGTTCATACTCAGCAGATTCTTTTGAAAACTGTAATAAGTTTGAATCATCAAGTAAAACAGAAACTTTAAGACTCAATAAATCTATTGTTGCTCCATTGTTTACGAGCTGTTTTCATTGCTGGCCAATAAATGTGCCCGAGTTTCTTCCTCTTTCTCGTTGATTAGCAGTCACATCTGCGAACATCCCCCCTAGTGATCTGTTATTGTAACTATGTGACAATTTCCAGATAGTTTGGCCCACTTTATTGAAATGCACGGTAGAAGCAAACCAAACAAAGTTGAGATTTTTTTTTTTAATTCCATGCCCAATTGATTCGAGTCTCATGGACTATCCTGGTGTGAATTTGTGCCCTAAGGGTCTGAATGAACCTCTGCAATTAGGGCTGTGCTTCATCAAAATTTAATCCTAATTTCAATTTCCATGTCAAACGATTTCCAAAATCATATAATTGAGTTGAAACAATTTATTTGCCATTTTTCTTTACACAATTTCTAAAAGAGGTGCGCATACACAATATTCCCTCGCGCCCTATGAGGGGCAGCGTGACCACGGTCTGCCTGATCCTGTCTTGTAATGTTCTTGTGTTTGTGTGTCTTGGACGGGTTGTACTGAAACATGAATTTCCCAATAAAGTATCTTTATCTTATCTTATCTTAACGCAGCCCTGCTACAACCTACACTCACACAGTTGAGTAAGTTGTATAAGAGTGGAGAAACAAAGGAGTTTTGTTTAAATTATCAAAAACAAAGTGGGTTTTTTTTTTTACAGAGAAAAGCTGAATAAATGCATCATGTAACTAAAAAAAAACATTTGAATAATCTTGATTTCAATATTGACCAAAATAATTGTAATAATGATTTTTTTTTCTTAATCGAGCAGCCCTATCTGAAACCTTGCACATGGTTTCTCCAGGCGCATCTACACATTGCAGATTGTTGCTAGTTGGGGACAGTATCACGCATACTACATGTAACAGTTTGAGGAATGGGCTGCTCCTGGTTGTTTTCCTTTGGTAGTTGGTGCTTTATCTTTGATTTCAGTGTTTTCCACAGCATAACGACGTGGGTAAACAGCTGCTTTGTGCTGGAGTAAAGCTAGGATTTGAACAAGTTGGATGGGACAGTGCTGTCTGAGCTTCTCATCTCTCCATCTTTGCTTATTTATGGTTTTTATTCTATCATTATTTTTCTGATGAAACAGGTTTTTTTTTGGCAGCTCTAGTTGGTCTGTCCTGCAGGAGTTTTAATATTTAAGACAATAAAAATGTGAATCACATGTGGAAGTCTACAGTTTTTGAGCTCTGAGTTGATGGATGCTGAAAGGGCCAGGAACAAAGAAGGGTTAAAATGTGTGGTTACTTTGTTAATCCATTAATCACATATTTATTTAAAGACCTATTTTTGACTTTTTAAAAGAATGTTTTTTTTTGAAAGTTTTGTTTTCACCAAGGCAAATTGTTGTTATGAGCATCTTCAAATTTTCATACTTTGTAGCTTCTATTTGTTTATTGCTTTTAGGTAAAATCGATTTTTTTTCTTTTAACATATTTACTGAAGGGGATGCTTGGTGCGCAGGGTCATTATTGTGTGGGTGAGAGAGAAAGAGTGTGGCATGTGTTCTAATTGTTATTTATTTATATTTTTTATTTTTATCTTTTCAATATGCAAACATCGTTTTATTATATAAAGCACATTGTAAACTCTGCAATATACAATAGCTTGATCCTTTCAAAGCTGATAGTGCTGTTGCCCACCAACCATTTCTGTTTTATTAGCAAAATAAGGAGGAAATGTTGTGGTTTAAGTAGCTCAGATCAAAGTGTCTTATCAAGGTGTTTTAAGATGGGAGGTCTGTGACCTCATCACACCACAAGCAATAGCTGTCTTTATGATTTTATTGGCCAGTAGTTGTGAATAATGTAGTGTCAGCTCATTGTTTGGGTTCCAAGATTTAAGTTCAGCTCCAGCTCTAAAACTTGACAGAGGCTGTAAAATCTTTTGCCAACTGTTTGGATCAATAAGTGTGATATAATTAGGCTTGGGATCAATTTAGTTTTGTTAAAGATTTTTGCAAGAGGACATGTAGAAAAGGATTTCTTCCTCCTGCCAGAAGAAATTAATGCTGAAATCACTCAATCCATAATTCATGATGCAGCAAATGTAAAGATAATACAGATTAAGTATATAGAGATTAAATGTCACTGTAGTTTCAGTTTTACATTAAAGTGTAATTAAGCATTATATGGAGTGCTTTAGTGTGGAAAAAAATTTTCAATGAACTTTCCAAATCCACTGAGTTTGGAACAAGTAAGATGGCTCTGTATTTGGCTTCCACATGTATAATAAGCCCATATGGAAAATGATTCAAGTTTGCATCTTGTGTATCATCAGTTATGCAATAATGCAGCACTCAGAATGTCTTGCCTCATTTAGCTCACATTTGCCAGTATGATGGATCCTTTTCACTGGATTTAAATATAAACTTAGGAAATAGTGTCACAGTTTTTTGCCTTTTGCTGCGTCATTTGCAGATGTTTTAGAGATTAGATTTTAAACATATTTCAGTTCAGTATTTTAAGGTTCCTGTAACTTATTTGCAGCAGTGGAACTACAGAAAAGTTGCAACTATATACTGTTAAAGCTTAATTAATGTAACAGGAGACATTCCCTGTCTGTTCCCTGTGACTTTTCTGTCTAAGGTCAAATACATTTTCCACAGCGACTGGCAATTTAAAGTGTGATGTCCAAAGAAGAGTCTGACTTCTTACTAGTTAATGGAGCAGGCATAACATGACTTCCTTCTGAACCTATGTCTTTTGATTTATTTTATTTTTGTCAAAACTAAGCAGAAAAGTAAGTGAAGCTCTTATTGGATGTGCATACAGATGCGCATGCATGCATGAAGAGCATGCAGAGGTCAGAAAGTGAAGGACTCAGCAGATTAATGTTCTGCTGTAATTGACTTATTCCTGTAATTGGTCTCCAGTTCAGAATAAACTGCTCTGGTGACACACTCAGACAGGGTTTTAAAACCAACATCCTGACTCTGCTGTTCTCCTCTCCAATTAAAAATAGACAACGGACTAACCCTGCTGTATCCTGATTCTGTAAGTGTAAGACAGAAATACAGTAATCTGGCTCAGTAATGGGTGTAATTCTGCCCTCTTTATCCCTATATTAAAATTTGTCAAATTGTGTACCTGGGGGAGCAGTACACTTAAAAAAAAATATCATCCTATTGTCCAAAATTTCCATCTCTGCATGCAGTCATTCCAGAACAGCCAGCAGTGTTCGGTGAATTATTCCAGCAATTGTCCAGTTAAATATTAGAATAATTAAGTAAGGAAATAAAGAAAACACATGAGGCAATAATTTTAGTATTTTGGGCAATCCAAGCTATTTGGCAACAACCTCAAGTTACAGTCTCTATAATGGTAAGCCGTTTACAATCAAATTATTGCAAGGCTCACGCAGTGGTCCTTAAATGTATATCAAATAGTATTATCAAACATTTTGGTATCCTTGAGCAGTAATAGAGCAGTGTTGTAGCACAATGTGGCCACTTCCTGACAGTAAACCTAATGTTCAGTCTCTTCACTGTGTTTTAGTCTTTACCAGACCCTGTGGGAAATGCCATCTGGTACATTGGCTGCTCTTCATCTGTATTCATTAGCTAGTCCCTGTTTGCTGTTGGTGATGACAGAATCCAGCATCTATTTAGGTTTTAGGTTACACCATCAACTTTGTACCTTGAAATTTTCATCTTGCTTCATAAGCAGGGCTTTTTAACCATGTAAAATGGTGTGTGCCTGTTTGGGAGATGGGTGGGAGTGGGGGTTGAGACCATTCCCAACTACAGCAGCCCATGGAGAGTGTTTGCAAGTATGGGTGCCACAAACGATTAAATCTGGCATTATTTTTTTTTTCCCCAAATTTTTTTTACTGCACAAACTTTAACAAAACAACCTATTGAAAAGGTAGTTCAAAATAAAGCATGTGTTTGCATGAGAGCTTTGTTGGAGCACTTCTTTGGCAGATGCATAGTTGTAGTTATTTACCATTGGTTAGGGGGTGGGGAGGCAACGGCAGTGATGCATTTGAGGGCACTTGATTAAAAATCTGGGAAGAATGGAAACTTTTAGTTATGATTAGCTCGTGATCAAAAATGCTTCAGAATCGTTGTGGGTAGAAAGGAGATCACATGTATGTGTGAATTAGGGATGCATGATATTGGTATTTACGCCAATATCCGATATGCCGATATTTTAAAACTCATGTGGCCGATAACCAATGTCAATACTGATATTAAAGCTGAAAAATTAATTATGTAATCTTCATTCCTTGTGCATAATTAGAAAAATAACTTGTAGTATGTATAACAAATTAGGGCTGGACAATTAATCGAATTTTAATCGTGATTTCAATTTTGCCTTTTTCACAATCATAAAAACACTGTAATCGAAGAAAAACAATTAATCCTGAAGTGAACATACTGGTTGAGCTATAGGAAGCAAAATTGCAGGAGCATTGAACAGGAATGCATGTAGACTTAGTATTTGTTTTTATTGCTATTATTATTTTGAATAATATTCTTATTTTACTTTTTAAAAAATTATTTTCCGTTTAATTTTTTTAAAAAGTGATATCTCAAGTTGAGTTATGTGGTTCAATGAACACTTTATAAAATCAATGAATAATCGTGTATATTAATCGTGATTTCAATATCAGTCAAAATAATCGTGATTATCATTTTTTCCATTATCGTCCAGCCCTATAACAAATAGGGTTGGGAAAAATATCGATACACTAAAATATCGCAATATTTTCATATGTCGATATATTGATATTTCAAAACACAGTATCGATCTATTTTACTAATGAAATCTTGCAAGATTTTATTTTGTTACGAAATCGAGCAGTATTTTGTGAATTCTTGCAAAATTTCTTCATTCTGTTACAAAATCTCTCAAGATTTCTTAAGTAAAATAAATCGATACCACATTTTTAATTGTCTATATGATATTGGCATATGAAAATATTGCAATATTTCAGTGTATTGATATTTTTCCCCACCCCTTATAACAAGTCATTATATCCTAGAACCACTTGGATTTTCTTCTCCCTGAGAAGAAAAAACAAAACAATGCTCAAAAACAGGGGATATTTGGTTATTTACACAAATGAGCGTGTATAATGGGGGTTGGGAAAAAATATGGATACACTGAAATATCATATTTTCATATGCTGATATCATATCGATATTTAAAAACGCAGTATTGATCTATTTCACTAATGAAATCTCGCGAGATTTTGTCGTCCTGTTACAAAATCTCCCGGGCTTTCATGAAATCTCGTAAGATTTACTAAGAGAACGATGAAATCTCCTGAGATTTAGTTGGTCAAATGGATTACAATCACGTTTTTAAATATCAATATGAAATCTGAATTTAAAAAAATAGCGGTATTTTAATGTATCGATATTTTTTCCCAGCTCTAGTGTATCAACTCTGTTCACATGGAACATCCTGAAAGAAACTGTCTTTAAAAGTTTTAAAGTCTTCGAAGAAGAAGTTTTTGTCTTTTTAGACTTTATCAGTTATATTGATTAAATATCGGTGGGGTAGCCGATGTCTGATACTCAGTTTATGGACGATTATATTGTGCATCACTAGTGTGAATTGAGATCGCGATTTTTTTTAATGATTAATTGTGCAGCCCTTCACAATAGCTAGAAAAAAATGACTCGAACATGGAAGAACGCAGTAAAAGTTCTGACTGAGATATTATCAGTTGGAGGTCCTCGGATCTGATGCAGCCTTTCTAATAGGGCTGAACAATATGGACAAAATTTCATATCTCGATATTCATGCCAGACATCTCAATATCGATACGATACGATATGACTACGGGTTCGTAGAAAACCAAGCACTTTGGTGGAAAGTGCAGTTTTGTTTGTGACTTCCAGAGCTTTATATGCAGGACTAGCGCAGGAGAAATCGATATCTTTATATAGTTGCTTTTGCGATATTAATATCTTGAATGTCCATATCTCGATATAGATACGATAACGATATATCTTTCAGCCCTACTTTCTAATATGGAAACGGATGTGCTGCAGCAACCAATAGATGAGCAAGTTTTCTTCCTCTTTGTTGGTCTTTTCTCATTGTTTTGTGGTTCTTGATGCAGTGCAGCCTCTGGTGAAGACAGGAATGCATTATTTAAGAGGTCCGGTTCTTTTGAGGAAGTGCTTTGTGAAAGCAAACTCACAGTGAATTGTGTAACCTCCAAATGAACCGAGTCCCCAATCGGACAGTCTTGTGAACTATCCAGGTTTGAATGCACCCTTAGACCCCAGGAGAGGGACAGGGGAGGAAAAATCACTAAATGACAAGAGTGCCAAGCCTTTGTTTTTCTTCTGTTTCCCACCGTGGACCCACAGTTATATTCAGTTAGTGTGGCCCTGAACCATCAACTGCCTGTCAGCAGTTTATAGTGTTGACAATGCAGGAATCAAACCTAATTTATATTTATTATTAAAATATTATACATACAGAAGGTTTGAACATGGATGGATTTTAAATCAACACTTCTTAGACCTGAAGGGTTATTGAGGGCAAACTGAAACAACACAACTGGACTTGCTTTTCATGAGGCACAACGATGCCGTGCTGATGATTTTGTGCTCTCGTTTAATTTTTCAGCTTGAATCTTTGCACCAAACAGAAATCATAAATGATATATAAAGGAGACTTTCTGCTGAGGAGTTCTGTCACAAGTCGACTCAGAGCGCCGAGTGTTGAACACAAGAGGGAACCGTGATGAGTTTTGGCTCAGCAAACTTTGTCTCTGTGTTGCTGCAGAGAAACCTCAGCAGTTAATGAGAAAACCTCTGATGTGTTTTTGATGTTTTTTTCTTTTTGCCCCTCAGAGACAGTGGAGCCATCACCACCAACTGCAGCCCAGATCAGATATGGTGAGAGATGAAATCTGGCACACACTTTCTGTGCAGATGCACACACACACGAATATATATACTCAATAACCTCAATATTTTAGAAGGAAATCCCAAACTGAGATGCATTGGTCTCAGTTACTATCATGTTTACAGTTTACCTTCTTAATAGTAGTTTAAATAGGACTTGGAAAGATTTTTTTGTGTGCGTGTTAGTGTGGCTAAAAGCTGTCAAGTCAGGAATGCATCATAATTGGTTTTTATTGATTTTTCTATTTTGGCTTTAAAAGCCAATTTCCCCTGTGAAGTCTGACTATCAGTGAAAACCTTAATTTAATAACGGACCTCATAATCTGACTCAACATTATTAAACAGAGCCCTGAGGGGCAGAGTTAACCCCACATGGTAATTATCCAACGTAAGACAAGACAGAGTTTGACACAGGTAAAGAGGAAAAGCTAGGCATGTAATTCAATGTGCAGGGATGAAAAATCTTTAACAATGGGGTTTTTAGGTGAATGCAAAGTGTTTAGAAATGATTTTGACTGTACATTCAGTGGTGGGATTTGCATGAGGAATTCAACACAAGTGTGAAATTGTAATTATCCCACGCAAGGCTGTGTTTTAATTGCTAGAACAGCTAAATGGGACAAACAAGTGATGTCAGAAAAATTATGAATATTGTAATGTTTTGTGTTGAAAGATGTACAAATGCCTTTAATCACAAGTTATTCTTAGATGTGATTTGGTTTTTTTTTTCCTGTGAATTAGGGAATGGTTTCAAACTAGCACATGTGTTTGCGGTCTCTCATTGTATTAGAGTTAAATATGAAACTAGAACCACTGCAACATTCAAAAGAAAGGAGAAGTGTGGGTCAGCAAACAAATATAATAAAACAGATAAATCCAGATATGAGTCAGAAAAGAAGTGGGTAGAAGTAAATAGCTATAAAAACTTAAATAATCCAAGTTAAAAGTGTGGTATGTACTGTAGAGGTGCTTGTAACCCGAGGTTCGAACTCCACAATTCATTCATATAATTTCAGTTGTTAGATTGTTTATATCTGTTCCTCCTGTTGTGATGTTTATTTACTTTCTCTTGTTGGTTTGCAGTTTTACTCCACAACGCCATCCCCTTCGTTGGTTTTGGTTTTCTGGATAATGCCATCATGATCGCAGCAGTAAGTGAGAATGAAAATCTTTTGGGAATCAGTTGCTTTTTGGGGAGAAACAATCCACCTTAACTGGATGTGCTGTCTTCCTTGTTAAGAGTGAACATCTGACCTCATTCTCTGCTGTTTTCCAGGGAACGCAGATTGAGCTCTCCATTGGAGTCACTTTGGGGATCTCCACCATGGCTGGTAAGAGCTGCTCCAGCAACCTGTAGTTGAGTTTCATCACTATGATTTAATTTAGACTTGATTATCTTGGCTACTTTATATCACACATATAATTAAGGCGAGACACTACAAGCAAATAGGGTAAAGAATTTAACTAACTGGTATCACCATGAAACTTTCCTGGTTTATTCCTCACATTAGGGCTATCATTTTTTGTATTGCAAGTTTTCTGCAATTTTATGTTTAAATATGCAAATAAGGTGTTAAATAGCCAAAAATGCGCTAATTTGCATACATTTCTAGAGGAAAAAAACCTAAACACTAGATTAAACCAGGTTCAAAGTTTCTTTTGAATTTTGGTCACATATTAAAAGTTTTGACAGAGGGGATTTTAGATATCTGTAGTAATTTTACAATTCAGAACATACTGTCAGCAATCAGAAAAAAGTCATTTTTTGGCATGTTTTTGGGATGAAATGTTCTACAAATCAGGCTGTGAATGAGATATAAAAAAATCCTTCTGTAAGGACTTTAAGAACACAGTCGGGAGCAAAACTTGAAAGTCTGGTTTCTTTAAGTGCTCCTGAAATGGAGATTTTTTACCCAGAGTAAGAGGAAAAAAAAATTCATTTCGATAAAACGGCTGCATTTTGAGGGGATTAGGGTGCATCAGACAAAGTATAATGAAATAAACCCCTAAAATGTTTATTTTGGACTTTTTTTTTTTCTTTTACACCAGTTTGAGAGAAAACATGTTGAAAGAAGGGGGAAAAAAAACTCAAAATTGACCAGGTGATGAAAAAATAGTGGTGTCTCCTCTTAAATCCTTAACATTTTAAATTGTTGTGGTAACATTAAAGCCATCTTACACTTTTATAATTTCAGATTTTAAATTGTGATTCCACCTTTTCAATCTTAATGATCTGCTACTTTTGCTTTTTGTCTTTGAGACATAAAAATCTCCTTTTGACATGTTGCTGGATCAGATTAGGGATGGGCATATTGATACCCTGAAGTTGATACTTTAATGCAAAATATTGGATTAAGTACTTTTCTCTGAATATCGGGATATCACTGTACAGATACAAAACATGCTATTTGTTGTCACTTCTGACAGTTTTAGGCAATGAAAGTATGTGTGAAAGAGCCAGATTCTAGCTTCTGTGTCACGTGAAGGTGGTAGCCAATCAGATGTCATGATGATTCTGCCACTGTTGGTAGTGATGATGATCAGAGGTGGGTAGTAATGTGTGACATTTACTTGAGTACATTTTTACATAAATTTAATTTTAAGAGTAAATTTATTACAGTATTTTTTAAACTTTTGCTTAAGTATATTTATGTGGGAGAAAAGCTATTTTTTCGCCGCAACAACAGCAGACATTCCACTTGTTACTTTTATTTTTTGGTCTTATAAGTGCGCAAATCACAGTTTTTTTTTGTTTTTTTTTTTTAAGACACACACACATGAACGTCTCACTGAACAAACGTAGTTTGCTGTTGGCTACGTCACACGTTACGAGCTGTTTTACTACGTACCACCAATCAGGTGCAGCCTGGCAGTTACATGACTATGCGGCGCTGGTGGCCAAAGGAACAGAGTTAGCAGCAAGCTGGAGCACACAAACGCAAGAGGGATGTAGCTACATGAAAAATGACTGAAACAACAGCGTGTTGTTCGGAAGTTGAGACGGAAGCCGAGAAATATTCCTGGTCGCGCATTCAAGCTAAGTTTGCCTTCCAGACGGCATAAAAGATCAGCTGTGTCATGTAGCTACTGTCATCTGTGTCGCCCAAACAAGCAGACATGTCAGCTCCAAAAGCTCAACATCAAACTTGTGTTGTGAAATTGTAATAAGTTTAGTTTTGTGGGCTGTTTGTAAAAGTTTTTTGGTTAGTTTTACAACAATTTAATTTTTTGTTGGTCATAGAAGAGTAAATGAGCGGACGCAAACCTACATCCCATCCTGGTGTCACTTGACCAGGCTTGCTGGCGAAAACAATCCCGCATCATACATCTGTGGTAGAATGCTTGCTTTTACGCTGTTATGTTTTCTCTCATGGTTTTTCTTAGATAAATCGCATCATGTCCTACAGTGATGCAGACAGCCTCTGTGTCTCGGCTGGAAACAGACATGAAACATCTCTGATACTCAGAAACTGTCTGCACACAGAGACTGTCACTAGAGCAGAAGGCAGGTGATTGAATATGATGTATTCTGAAACTGGAGTAACACAAGGCAGACTGTTATCCAGCAGATGTTCAGTCAATCACTGCGTTCATGTGTCCTTCACTACACTCTGATTTCAGAGGTTTTGCTATAAAAGACCACAGCCTGAAAACATTGTTATGAAACAAGTATTTTATTTAATACTGGGGATGTCTTTATTTATGTTCATTTTTGGAAAATTAAATGATTTGATTTATTGCATTTAATTTAAAGGAGTACAGCGCAAATTCCAGCTTTTTTCCAGAGTCATGTCCCTTCTGGCGACAAGTGGAAGTGACACTGTTGTGTACACGCATGAGCTGCTTCAGCTGTGTTGGTGTTTAGTTTAACCCGCGCTGCACTCAGTCTGAGCCCAGAGTTAGAGACACAATGTCTACTGAAGTAGTAAAGTTATAAATCTGCAAGTTGTTTACAGTTAATCGTTGAGTAAACAGACAAACTGTATGCTAATGGTAACAACAGGCTAAAGGCCCATTTATGCTCCCTTACGTACGTAAATGGCATCGGCCTGCGTGGCTACCTTCATACTTCCACGCATCTTCTGCGTTCCCATTGCTCATAAACCAGTTTGTCCGCGAGGCCCTGGCGATGTGATGTCATATATGAGTGTATTTTCCGACACACTCGCATAGCCTCTCCTCAAAAGCTCCAGCCATGTCTACAGATTCTCTCCCTTTGTTTGGCGTCTTCTTTCTCAGGCTTTTTTTGGGCTAATGACCCCGGCTGTTTTTGTGTTGTTATTTTTCCAGTTCCTGTTCTTCTTCTCTGGTTTGTTCCTTTCGCTGGCTGCATATCAGCTCCACAGCTCAACACCGACCCCGTGGTTTCCAGTCGTATTGCTCCATCTTCTGCGTCGAGTGACGGACCAACATGCCCCTCGAAAACACACCAAGTTACTTACGTAACCGACGCAGATAACGGACGAAACTGTCAGTCCATCTGTGTATCCGTCTTCTGGGTCGAGCATAAATGGGCCTTAACGCTGGTTTGTTGATCAAATATCCAAATTCATCGGCTGAGACCACAAATGCCTAATGAGATTACTGCATCAACTTTGTAACAAGTGGCCAGAGTGTCTCTCTTCCCCAGGAACGGTTATATGGCTTTCATATTGCCACATTTACATGCTGACAAACTTAGCATTGCAATATTGTGCATCCTTATTTCCGTCATATATCACATTTACCTTGTTAGCGAGAAGAAAGCCAACTGTGGGTCCCTTTTTACTCACAGAATGGATCAGAGCTCCCTCCAATTTAAAAAAAAAAAAAGCTGCTCTGTTGTTTACTCCCATCTTGCTCTGTCTGGCTCCAGTCAGACTTTAGTTTGGCTCTCTTCATCTCACAAGACAAAAATTCTTCTTTGTCTTACTGGAGTCTGAGGTGGTGTTTTAGAGGCACTTGTTCTCCATCTTTTAGCATCAGTCGTCAGTGTTGTCTTGACATGCGCTGATGGAGGCGGAATACACGACAACAGCTGCAGTGCAGCCAGACGAACAAGAACGTGCCTCCCCCACACGCATCCCCTTGAGGATTCATACCCGAAACTCTCGCATTAAGCAGAAACAGTACTATAGAGACCACCGCCATGAAGAAAGATCAGCTCATTCTACACATCAGGCAACTGTAAGAGCATGTGGAGGAAAGAAAAGAATAGTATTTAACATTTAAACGTCCACAATCCACCTTTGAAATAAATCTGTCACTCATAAAATACTCAGTACTTAAATAGGTTTTTCAGTGAGTTTTTTTTTTTTTTTTTTACTTGAGTAATTATTTGCATGACTACTTTTTCTTGTACTTGATTCATATTTTTGTAAAGTAACAGTACTTTTACTTGAGTATAATTTTTGGCTACTCTACCCACCTCTGATGATGTTTCGTCATTTTTCAGTGCTTTATCGCAGGTTATTTCACATTATGTTTTGGTAAATTTATAATTCAAGATGTATTCAAGATATTAATGCAAACTGAACAATCATGTGAATTTCTTTTAGGGGACAAAAAGTATTTGTATCACTATTATCATCAATGAAAAAAGTACCATAAACTACTTGTAATGTATTGAGAGAAAAAAAATTGGTATCACCCTTTCCTGGATAAAATGCACAACTTCTGTTACATATAATACCTCACTCCATTTAAATAATAACTCTGTAAACAGTTGCTTGTTTTCAGTTGTTTCATCATCTTGTACAACAGGAACAAAACAGATTCCAGCTTGTCAGGCGTCCTACTTTCAGGCTGGATTGAGGACAGCAGTTTCAGTGAGGGAAGATTACGTATTCAGACTAAATTAAAGCTCCACTAATTAATGAAAAAATTACATCAACCGCACCTTCACACTCTGCTTTTACTTTTGACCCAAATACAACACAGTTCAGCTGTAAATTTACTATCGACTGTTAGATGGTACCTAGGGGAGGATTTGGCTTCCTTGGACTTCCCAGCAAGATGACCCTCTCTTTGCTAAGTAAGGATCGTGTTAGTGGGGTCACTTGTAAGAATGTGATGACTCAGCTCCCATAAAAAAAAAAAAAAGCACCAAGGTCTGAGGAGGCTCTTCTAATTTTAGGGGAAGAGACCTTGGATCCAGTCATGATCAGCACTTCTTTAAGCTTCTGAACCTGAGAACAGATGATGTCTAAAGCCATTATATTAAAGTTAGTGATCATAAGAAGTGAGTTTGGTGTTACATGTCAGCCCGTTCCAGTCGAACATTTCTGAACATTGTTGGAAAGAAACTGATGCCCTGTTATCAGTTTTTTTTTTTTTTAATGTAGGTAATGAAACTTTCCTCTACAAATGTATTTGAATGGGTGGTTCATTATGTCACTGTTAGATTCATAAAACACTCAGCCCAGACCTATTTCAGTAATATAACCTGCTGTAATAGTTTTTGGTTTGGATGGCTCTGAGATCTGCTTTGAAGTGGGGATACACAGCTTTGTAGTGCAGATTTGACTGATCAAGGTAATTTTTCATGCTGCATTGTGCTGTGGCAACAGTTTGATGGTACCTTTGTTTCTGTTTCGTAGTCTGACTATCACTGTGCAGCCAGCTCAGTCACACTCCCAGCTTACTTGTATTGTCACAGTTATTGTAGCTGTTGGAGGTCATTGTTTTGTGTGTATTCACTTTTTACAGAAATGTCCTTTGTTTCTTCATCTCTTCACCTTATTCATGGGAGTCACATTGTCACGCAGGATTACAGCATTTTAGCTAGCGGACTTTTCCAGAACCATCCTTGACTGGTAGAGATTGATCAGCCAGAATGATGACCTGGAGCAACTTTTCTGTGGACTAATCCACAAAGCGAGTTTTCACCTTGCCTGCTGGAAAATTACTGCTCCTCTGGAGAGATGTCTGCTGCACTGTTTTCTCTTCCCTTCTTAGCTAAACAACATTTTACCCCAGAAACCTGGAGACCTTTGCTGGACACACATTTTAAGTTGCTGTCTTATTTTTTTATGTTTCCAGACAAAAATATATCCTAATAAGTGGCATACTGAAGGAGCAGACTCTTAAGTGCAGGTGTACGGTAATGAACTAGAAACTTGGAGTAAAAAACTAAATCATTTCTAATTACCGTATTTTCCTACGGTTTCCTCCTGTATTTTCGACTATAAGTCGCTCCAGAGTATAAGTTGCATTGATAAAAAAAAAAAAAAGTGTCCTGAAGAAGAAAAAGCATACTCAGTATATAAGTCACACTGGACAATAAGTCATGTGTATTTATTTGAAATAGGGTGATTTTGGGGATTTTTCATATCCTATTTGCTACTGCTAAAAACTTCCCCAATCACTATGATTCCAAAGTTAATTCCTGAAAATGATCATAAAGATCATAACTAAAAAAAGATAAACACTTTTTCTGAGGATTTGTTTCACCGCTCAGGCAGTACAGCAAGTCCAAAATGATGAACTCTCGCTGAGATAAGGCTGTTTTGGGATTTTTACCGTCGGAGCAGAATATAGTTGTCACATACCTTAAGCGCCCCAATGTGACATTAACAGTGAAGTTTACTCTTTGACTCAGTGTTGTTTTTGGCAGCTATCTGAGTTTTAGTCTTAGTCTTAGTCTTTCTGACGAAAATGCTTATTAGTTTTAGTCATATTTTAGTCAATTCTGTATCTGATAGTTTTAGTCTAGTTTTAGTCGACGAAAATCAAAAAGGTTTTAGTCTAGTTTTAGTCAACGAAATTAAAAATGTTTTAGTCTAGTTTTTGTCAGGTAGGTTATATTTAAAAAAAAAAAGAAGAATAACTGGCCTCTATAGAGACCATGCTGCCGGTTACATTTGAGCATATAGGTTTGTATATGAAAAAAGAAAGAAAAACTATGTTCCATTGCAAGTGAAGACAGCAGTTAATGGTGAGGGGAGTGCATTGCGTTGTCTTGTATTATAATCATGTGGCACCTGAAAGTTTAATTTTGTTGTTTTATTATATTGTGTATCTTTTCTTTACCTGCCAAGGGACTGCTGATGCTAATTAGCTTACTAATGACAATTCAACATGTTGCTACATGTTCATTAATATGTACTGTCCCTGTCAAATCAAAAAGTTTGAAGATAGAATAAATTTTAAAGCTTCTCATAAAAATACTGAATGCAAAAACGTTTTTGACACACAAACCATCAATTTATTGCAAAATTAAGGTAAAATATAGGGCTGCAAATATCTTAAATTACAAACCATTTGGGAGTCGAAACAGCCGGCTCTTTAGAACCGACTCAAAAGAGCCGATTCTTTAGGAACCGACTCAAAAGAGCCGACTCTTTGGGAACCGAATCAAAAAGACCGGCTCTCTGAAAGGAGACGAACTTCCCACCGTTTGAACAGCGCAGCCAAGCAGCTGCGCGTCTGACCGCAGGTGTTCACCAGAGTCCCTCAGCAGTTCAGATACCCGACGGTAACCCGCAAAAACGCTGTTTAGCAGATAGAAATGACAAAGATTAATATCATGGTTAAGGTGTGGGCGGATATTTATGTAGTTCGGGCGGGTGGCGGTGAGAATATGTTTCTTTTTCGTTGGACAAGACGTGTTTTAAACATCAAACGTTGGGATCGTTTCCAGATCAGGCAGAGACAGAGGCACTGCTGGTAATGGGAACAGCGAACACTGTTTCAACCAGGAATGATGATCTTTTATGCTGGAATCTCTGAATTACATAGATAAAGCCCCTACGTGGCAAAATGACAGAGACTGCTGTGAATTTAAGATATTAATGTGCGACATGCGGGTCAGGTTTGACAGGAAGAGCCGCGTTTCGCGGGTCTCGGTTCGGGCGGATGCGAGTAAGGATGCAACTACTTTTTAACTTTTGACAGACAGATTAATGCAGAATAGGCAGACATTTCCTGCATTATGAACGTCTGACAGACCAGAGATTCAGATTTTCGTCCAGTCTCGTCTCGTCAATGAAAATTTACACACGTCCCGTCATGTTTAAGTCATCAGAGAGACATGTTTAGCTCGTCATCGTGTCGTCATCGTCATGAAAAAAAGGGGCGTCAACGAAATGATTTCGTCATCGTCACCGTTAACGAAAACAACACTGCTTTGACTCATCTTAGTCAGTATGAATTAACACTTAGAAATATGTTAAATTATATATTTTGATACAAGTCGCAGGAGCAGCCAAACTACGAAAAAAAAAAGGTGCGACTTATAGTTCAGGAAATACAGTATTTTTATACAGAAATTTGTATGGAAATATTTCATGAACTGATTTTGTGCCAGCTTATTTTGTTTGGCTTAAACCTGAATAACACTTATAATTAGTAAACACAGATCCAGACAAGCCCCTCTTTGGATCAGTGAAGTGTATTAGGGATTCATGCCGATATCCAATCCGTAAATCAGGTTGATATTGGAGCCAAATACCGATATGGGATCGGATCGATCCCACCTTTTAATAATTAGATGCACATTGCATTGTCAGTGCTGAAATGATGCCTTGGCACAGGATGCCACTCCTGAGATTCATTTTATGTTAACTAGATAAAGCAAGATTTCTTTTAAATCCCTCTAAGTGGAGGAAAAATGCACCTCTGGGTTTTAAATGAGGTGATCAGGGCTTCTCTTATTAACAACAAAAAAAACTTCAGTCTGTCTGCTTTGTTACCACAAAGTCTTTACAGATGTTACTGCTCTCATCTTGGTAGCGCAGCAGTATATGTCCTGTCAGAAAGCAATGCAGCAATGATCAACAGTAATCACTTTCAGCATTTTTATTGCTCCTATAGCTCATCTTCACCACCACTGTTTTTTTTCATCCTGGTTTCCACTTGATCTTGTTGCAGTTTATTGAACATAGACGGCTGTCATCGTAGCTCCCGTTCTGGGTCTCGGTTGTGGTCTTTATTACGCTGTGAAACACATGAAGGAAATGGAGCTCGCCTTCTCCCTCTCCTCACTACTAGATTATTCTGTTTCCATGGATACTTGGCTCTGATTTCCTCTGCAAGGTGCAAATAAGAGGCTGAAGGCAGACTTTAGATCAATAGCTCTAGATGCCCTGATCCATCCAGGCACAGCTTTATATTAGTGTCATCATTGTCCAGCCAGTTAAATAATTCACAACATATTCTTATTTTGAGGAGGGACTTTTCAAGATTCTGCTTTGCTGACTCGTTTCTTCGCTCAGCTCTGCCGTAGACTATCTGTGCCCGCAGTGCTGGGGAAATGAGGTGAGACTGCACCGCCGTCTTACTTCCTCATCAGCATCAAGGAGTTTCTTTTTGAAAGTAGCTGAGATTGAAGCCGTCCATCTGGGGTTTTAACTCCTGGAAGAAACTGTGCGTACATATGACTTCAAGCATCGTCGCTTTTTATGCCCCAAGTGATTTACTGAAAGCAAAATAAACATACTTAGCACCGTCTCTGTTTAATCAGCAAATGCATTCATCATCAGCCGCCCCTTGTGTGAAAATGCAATCCAAAGTTAATTATTCATATCTGCCATGTTCTGTTGATGTTAGTGCATTTACATTAGGAGTTGTTAGAAAGCTGACTTTGCTGATGGTAAAGCCACAACGGCAAGAGGAGAAAGAAGCTGACTGGAGACTTGGTGGTTTTCCAAAGGTGCTCTTTGATCTGGAAAACTTTCACACCTTTTTTTTTCCACTCCTACTGACTCTTGTCTTATCTTCTGCTGCTTTGATCTATTGTTCTGCCTATCATCAAATTGAATCTACGGAGGTGTGTGTGAACCACTTACCAATGAGAATTTTTAAGATATTCACTTCTTTATTCTACATACTGGACTGTACCAAGTTCTTTTTTTTTTTTTTTTATTTTTTTTTATATTCTGTTGATATATTTGATTGATGCTGAGTTATATTCTATCTCTCCTCTTTTCTTTGATTATATTTTTTGAAACTCATCTTTCGATATTTTTTCCCCCCCCCCCCCCCCCCCCTCCTACGTCTTGATCCAGTTGCCCCAGTCTCTAGAAGAATAAAGTCTTAGTGCCGGACAAATATTTATCCTACTTGATTTTTGCTTGAAGGAGTTGTATTATGCTTTTCAAACATTCCAAAAGCCAACTGCAGGCATATATAAGCTGAATATGTTCTCCTCTCGCCACTATAAAAACTAATCTGGTGATAAATATTTGTTTTTTTATGTGTTTAATATCCAACACGGAAGTGAAACAGCTGACTGCACTGAACCTCTGGAGCTCTCGACTAATCGACAGGTTTTACAACCATCTATGACATTGCCCCGGAGCAGCCACAGATTCTGAAGAGTCACAGATTTTGGTGTAACACTGGCCTTGAAACTCTTGTGGATGAATATTTGTAATCACTGATGGATGATTGGACTCCGATTGATGGAATAAAATGGATCACTCTGTTATGGAGCTGTATGATATCTGATGTCTGATATGGAGTTTGAAGTACATGCGGTACCACAGAGACCCAGAATCAGGTTTCAGAAATAAACCCTGAGAAAAAAAAACACTTTACTGCCTGAGAATCATGAAGCTGTCAGGAGTGAAGTTCACACACAGAGGTGAGGGTTATTTCTGCTCCTGAAGATAAAATCTAACCACTTCTGGTGAGACGGTCCATCGTCCGGTACAACAAGTAAACCCCCACGCCGTCACATTTTTTTTCCAACTTGAGAGTTTCAGTGTATTTTCATGGCAGCCGTTGGACAGGAGCTAGAACTTGGACTGAAAATCCCTATAGCATCATACAGATTGCTCAAATATGCATGAATGAAGAAAAGTAACACCCTAAATAAAAATTTTTATGAAGAAATGTCACACTAATATCACACTAACATGGTTAGCATGGTTAACATGGCTCATAAAAGTCCATTTTTTTTTTATGATAGGGCACCTTTTAAATCAAGCTTGCTGCAATAGATTTTTTTAACTGGATAAGCAAGTTGAGCAAAATGTCTGTGTGGGAAATACTGAAGTTTTCTCATTTGAAAAGTTAAAAAAATGGAATTGGACACTTTAGGACACTGAGCCTGTAACTTCTCACAGGCCACATGACTGTGACAAAATTAAACAGCCATAAAGCTTAGTGCTCCAGGTCACATGATCCAAAGAGAGACGGATCCACCCCATGTCCGGTCTTTGTGGAGGACAGCCCCCATGGAGCACCAACATGTGTCAAGCGCTGTATATTGACCCCAGAAATCATCTATTATTTCTTACATAAGGCTGGTGTTTGGGTCAAAGGTTAAACAGTGTACCTTTAAGTGAATTAACGAAGCATAATTCTGTATAGGTAGTAGTTGTCCTCAGCAAAGAGAAATCTATTACTTTAATGTCTGGGAATATGAGATGAAATGAAACATATTTCTTTATTCCCATAAGGCAATTGCAATGTTTTATTAGTTTGTTTGTCTTTAGAATAAAAATAAGCTGAAACATTTCATCATGTATTGTTGATATAATTAGGATATAGTTATATGGTCATGTCAGTTGAGCCACATTAGTCTATTCTTTGCCAGGTCAGATGTCATTTGCTTTCTTGTTTCTCTTCCTTCAAATACACAAAGAAAAGGCAAAACCCACTTTAGAGAAGTATTTTTGTCATATTTAAGTTTGTTTTTTTTTTTTTTTTCCTTTTTAAATCTAAAACTTCTAAGTGCAAATCAAAAATAGGGATGGAAACCTGACTGTGGTGCCATTAGCTAGCCAGATTTCTACCACATGTTCTGGTTTCCTTTCCAAAAGAGTTCAAATACAACAATTGTGAAGCTAATTTCAATCAGACTCATTAGAATTTAGGTTCGGAGATTAGGTTTCTTAAAGTCTCTTTAAACACACACAAAAAAAGTGTAAAAATTAAGCTGAGGAGATAAATTGTTTCCTTAGCAACTGAAAATGTCCCTTCACAAAAGAACATGCTGTTTTTGAGTCTGGAAATGTCCCACAACTGAATGTTAAAGACCATCATGAATCATCCAGTGATGTTGAAATGTGGCAAAATCTCTTCAGGGGGATTTTTTATTTTTATGCAGCTCTGATGGTTTTATTCTTTTCATCAGAGAACAGCAGAAATCAAAGTGTTTTCCTCTTTGTTTCCGTAGCTGCTGCTCTGGGGAACCTGGTCTCAGATCTGGCAGGTCTTGGGTAAGCAGCCTTTCTAACCATCTCTGAGGGGCTCAGATTTATTCAGTTAGATGTGTTCAGTTTAATGGATTCAGGTGTTTGAGCAGCTTAGATTAGCTTGTTTAGTTTTAAAGTAATGAGCTGTTTTCTTTCTCATGTTTTTTGTCTCATAGTGTTTGATGTCTTTCAGTTGAAACCGCACCATGTAATTGGCAATATATTTATTTTTTTTCGGCTGTTTTTCTTCCTTAAAAAAAACAAACAAAAAACAGCCTGTTCTTAATTACAAATTGTGGTCTTTTTAATATTATTGTTTTAAACAGGATAAGCTTTGAACTATGAGGGCTTTTTAGTTTTAGAAAATGTGTGAATATAGATGTCCTCACATGGTTAGGAGGTTTTTAACTCCCAGAATTAAGACATTGAGAAATTGTTTTTAGATGCAGATGCAGATTTTTTAAAAAGCATCTGAGGATTAAAATGGATAAGGCTGGCATCTTATAATTTTCCAGCATTAATCTGCCAGTAATATTTGCTGAAAGCATTTGTTTAAGTTGCCATGGCAGCAAACTACAGTTTCCTTCCAGTTTTGAAAATGATAATACAAATATGTGATTTATTTTTAGTTAAGTAAATCACAAGCATAAAATAAAGGTGAAATTTGAAGTGATCATTGTCAAAAGTCCACATATTTGTGTGTGTGTGAGTCTTGCAGGTTATGTGGAGGCTCTGGCCTCCAGACTGGGGATGCAGGTTCCAGATCTGACACCCAAGCAGGTGGATATGTGGCAGACTCGGCTCAGCTCTCACATGGTGAGATTTCTCATGGAAAACTTGGTTTTTGGGTGGCTGGTTTTCACCTTTTTCTAACACAATAAGAGACTAATATACACAACAAAAAACATATTTTTATTTTAATATATTCAGATACATCTTCTTTTGTATGTGAAGCCTTAATTTATTTTGGAAGAGACAAAACTTTGGGAAATTTTGATAAATGGAGCAGAAACAGGAAGCTAAACTAGCAAATAAGCTACAATAAAGAAGTTGTGTAATAAAACAAATCCACAGGCACAAAAGAGGCAGTAATCAGCTGCTTGATACTTCATACATCAGATGATGTCTTTAAAAGGAACAAGCAGCTGGTATATGACTCTGTTATGAAGTACATTTGACTTCAGTTTTAAGATTTTTTTTCCCCCAAAACATCTAAAAAATG
Organism: Atherinomorus stipes; assembly: GCA_023101725.1. Lineage (NCBI taxonomy): Eukaryota > Metazoa > Chordata > Actinopteri > Atheriniformes > Atherinidae > Atherinomorus > Atherinomorus stipes. The sequence goes on along the minus strand of JALJCO010013529.1, from coordinate 13,402 downwards.
TAATCTTTGAATGTTGATTTTTTATTTCTGTTTAAATTAAAGGCACAGTGTGTCAGAATTACTGACATCTAGTGGTAAAGATGGGTATAGCAATGACTTCATATGCTAAGCACTGTTGTGAATGTACAGTGGCCGTCAGTGGCCAAAATTCTCCCAGACATAAAGATGTTTTCATCTGTGCTATGACTACTACAAATAACTACTTTTAGTGCTACAAATATACTAGATCTAAAATGCACTTTACATTGACCAATGACTGTTAAAAATGTTTTAATTCAACATTTGGCCATCATTTAGACAGCTTACAGTTGTTTTTTTTAATTTAATATTTAAAGGCAGGGTGGATGATGTTTTCCAGGAGCATTTTTTACTATATTGCTTAAAGTCTTCTTCACTCACCGATTGCAGCCAATTCATTAAATGTTCTGACACAAAAAAAAAAAAAAAAAAAAAATCACCTGTGGAACGTACAGCACTGGAAAACCCCTTCCAATTAAATGAATTTCAGTGGATGGAGTTTTGAGCGGCCCGTTCTGATTGATTGAATGATTTTTATGTCCATCAAACTTGACTTCTGTCTGTCGCGCACCAACTGTCCTAGCGCGCGTGTGCGCGCTCGCAACTCGCCATGACCATCTCAGTGCAGACGAACCGAGAAAACATGGCTGCTCGCTGCTCCTATCTATGCCACTGTTTGCTCTTAAAAAGAAAATGGATGAGGATCAAGTCATGGAGGTGTTGGTGTTTGCAGTGAGGATGCTTTACGCTGCAGAAGGAGTTGGAGGTGAGATAATTATCACTTTTAGGAAACGTGGTTCCTCCGCTGTTTACTTGGAAGCTAAAAAGCTAGCCACTCGGCTATTCTCGGTTATCTTCGTCGATAAGAGTGCACGTGACCATTCCTGTGCACTGGAGTCGTGGTTTCGGGGGGTGTAATATTTTTCAAACGTTGCTTGTTTGAACTGTATTTCCAAGATCCCCTACCCTGCCTTTAATAAATACCAGATTAAATTCTAACAACTAGCTTGGGGGAAAACTAGAGACCAATTTTAGTCGGGTGAATTTCAATCTAAACTTAGATGAGACGTCTTAAGCTCAGTGGGATTTTAAGAAAATAAACATATGACAGCTATTCTAGTGAAACGATTACAAATAAATTAAAACACAGTTTTGAATTATACTTTTACATTTTTCTGCCATTGACCTTTGTTTTTTTTTTTTTTATACACTGTACCTTCAATGTAATGATTTGATGTCAGTTTTGTTTGTGAGATTAAAAGTACTTTTTTTTTTCTTTCTTTCAAGTTTAGTGATATCATTTCTCCTCTTCCTTCTCCTGCAGGGGAAAGCCATCGGTGTGTCTATCGGCTGCATTTTGGGGATGTTCCCACTGTTTTTCCTGAGCGACGATGATGAGAAAGAAAAAGAAGCACAGCCATGCAGTGACACATCACACTCCTCCTAACAAGTCACTACACAACAGTTTCCCAACTCAAACTTGATGCTGCTGATGTAAACATTACAGATACGTTTTCACGCTAGGATGTCTCTCTGTCATCCTGCTCAGGTGGCGTTCACTTTTACTTCATTCAAACCTTGTAGCTCCGTTGTAAGCCAAATCTGGTAGCGTTTGCTCCTGCAGCCATCTGTTGATTTTTCAGGTCTCACTTATATTTATATTAAAGGTACAGTATGTAAGAATTACTGACAGCTAGTGGTAAAGATGGGTATTTGAAATTAAAGATGTTTTCTTTCAAATGACTTCATATTCTAAGCACTGTTGTGAATGTACGGTGGCTTTGCACCAATATTCTCCCACACAAAAAGATGTTTTCATCTGTGAGTGGATCCAGTGGTCTCAGGTGTAGCTATGACTGGACTATGAGTAACTTTTTTTTAATGTCTTTTAAAGCATTACTTATCCCAAACAATCTCTAATTCCCATTAAACAAAGCTGGTACAGCAGTTTTAAAATTCAGAGGTTTCTCACTTCACATGCATTCTTTTGTCCGTTCAGGGACACCGTAGTAAAACTGATAAAACAAATATGGCAGCTTCCATATGTGCACCGCCCAGCAAGTAGATATAAATGGCTCGTTCTAAGTAAATAAACATGTAACAGTTTTTCTACTAAAGCGATTACACATCAAAAGAAACACAGTTTTGAATTATACATCACATTTTTCTGCCATTGACCTTTGATTTTTTTACATACTGTACCTTTAAACATGCAAGTATATCTAATCATCCCAGCCCTATTTATTTATTTTTTTTATCAATCTCTTTCACTTAGTGAGAGATTATTGGTTTTTAAACAAGATTATAGCATTCAAAATCTACAGATTTGCTTGAGGTGATCACTTCAAAACATCTTTAGATGTCTTTTGATGAAGAGATGTTGAAGGATTGAGATGTTCGGCTTTAACTTTGGCATGCTGTGGAGAAATCATTAAGCTAGAAAAGTGACTTTTTGTTTATGCTTATATTGTTTCAGTACCAGAAGGAATTAGCTGGGGTAAGCAAAGCAGCTAAATTACCACGGTAATTCTTATAAATTATCCACAAGGATTTATGGTGACATTAGACTACATCAGCTGTTGGTCAGACTAGAACAGGTTTGAGCTTTGACACGGATGTTTTGTGTGGAGGAGATGTCATTTTAGATCTTCAAATTTGCCATTTTTTTAAGCAGTTTGGTAATTTGGCCTTATTCAAGGATCCGAAACTGGTTTCAGTGGTTTTCAGTGGTAAATGAAGAGTCTGCACCGGACGAATGATCCATGTCCATGGAGATTGATGGACTTGTAGGGGGTGTCATGATAGGTGACTGACATTCTTCTAACAGGGAATCAGCAAGACGGTCGACTTCCCTCGTAGTCTGCCGCCTCATTGTTTTCACACTGGACAAGCATGATGGTTTGGTTTGACAGAAATAATCACGTAGTTACTAAATTTGTCTTATTTTAGATGAGTAATGGTTAGTTTAAGATTAATCACTCAGTTGTGGTAACCTCCAATTTAAAACAGTTTGTATTTTATACAGACGAGGAGTGACCAACTTCATGCTTCATGGAAAGTTTGGAAAATGGCTAAAGTGACATGAACCAAGCTGACAGTTAATCTTTGAATGACACATCATGCAAAGGCTTTGCATCAGCATCAGGGCCATAAAGGCCGACTGTGACATAGCCAATGACAGTCATTCAGCCACAGCAGGAGCAAACAGCATAATCACTTCCATCAAGCAGCAGGAGCTCTGTGGTGATGATGCAGAGGAAGACTTATGGCTGCAGATTGCTTTTATTGCTTGCTTTAGTGTTCAGGGATCTAATGTTGACATAAAATGATCCCAGTGGGGTATACTCATTTTAAACCAATCAAAACTAAATAAACATTGATGCTGGTAGAGAACATGAAGAGATTTTTTTCATGCGGAATTAAGATGCTTAACTTTTGCATCTCTTCTATCAGCATGTTACATTTGTTTAACGCAAATGTTTGAGCCCCAAAATGCAAAATTATAATGTGAACGCCACCTAAGCAGCTTCCAGGATGGGAAGCGCTCGCCTTTTACTGATTGTTTTTGTTTCCCAACAATCCGGCAGTTGATTGCAGTATTTTACCAGACTTGTAGTCAACTCCCATCATGACAGCAGAGACACACCCAGTAGATGCTGATTGGCTGGACAGTAGCGCTATCTGTTATCTGCTGGACAACTTGGCCCGCATGCCTGTTTTCTTTGTTAATGTTTTGGGTTTTTTTGGTCTTTTTTTAGCAGAGACTTTATACATTTGAATTGTTCATCTCATTAAAACACTATTTGTGTGTAAAGAACAAACTTTTCAGTGACAAACTGAAGTCACTGCAGATGAATATAAAAATGAAGCTGGAAGTCTCATCTGCTACCTCGAGGAATAATGTTGCTGTTTTGCATGAAGAGCTGGTTTGGCTTTATCATCTCAGTTTTTATCTTTATATCTGCTGTTTTTGTTTATTTTATTTTTTGGATGCTTAATGATCTTCAGATGTTTCCAGCTGGATGAATGAAGGTGTTCAATGGCAGTTCACACGATTTGGAAACTGAAGTTTCTATTTTCAGTTTTTGCCTTTTGATTTTAAAGGCTGTTCTTTTCTCTTTGTACTTTCCCCTCTCTTTCCTCGAAGCACTTTTCCTTCACACATACACTGCACTTTGATCCTGCCATCTGTGAAATTTAGTCTCGTTCCATCAGACATGGAGCTGCAGATGGTTAAGACGTTCCGATCCAACAGTTTATACCGTGAAGCATCAGCCCATGTGATTCTTTTCTTTCCGTCCCTCTTTATTTATTTCCACCTGTCTCCATATCCTACACTCCAGCTGTCAACAAACCTGCGACGTGTATTTGAAACTACTTCAGTATTCTCTTTAGTTCTCCCAGTTTGATTGTAGTGTCTGACTTGTGGCTGCTACCTGCAGTCTTTGTTCCTGATTGATCTGTTTACAAAATTTGATGCTATAAGAATTAAATGTCACAAATCCTGCTTAACACAATGTCTCAAATCGAGGCAGAGCATGTTTACAAGCCAGAACCAGAGCGGATGTTGCCTTTACACTGATTCCATTTGATAATTGAAAATATTTGATCAGTTAATTGAGGCCAGAGTTGTTACTGTTACGTTCCTCTGACATATAAGCAGTGGAATAAACAGATTTTATTCTGATAGATGGTGCAGAGACACTAGAAAGAGGGCAAAGTTATTTCTGTGCCTTTAAAGTTTCAACCTTTTCAAAACTAAAGGAGAATATTGGTTCATTTTACCTGATTTACCTGCTGCTGTTTGAGTTTAACTCCACACATACTGGAATCAGAGATTTAAGGGCGGATTTTGTTTTAAAAAAGGAAGATTCTTGCTTCTGCTGTTGGCTTTGGGAAGAGGAAAAAAGTTTTGCAGCCAATCCAACACTTTACTGAGTGTTTTTTGTTTTTTTTTAAGCTACAGAAGATATTTAGGTTTGTGCAGGGATTAAATATAAAAGCCTTGAGGGAAATCTACCTGTCTCATTAGGAGAGATTTGTTGTTGAACGTTCAGCGGTGAAGCATCTGCTTGGATCATGAGGTAATCTAAAAGAGTAACAAAGTACTATTCTGTTTACAACCCAAACTTATGTTTTTGCATCATGTTTACATCTTTTTTTCTTCTTCTTTCAGAAGATGAAGTTTTTCAGAATAGTCTGTTTTCTCTGTTTTCGTTTTTATTCTGTAAAAGGAAAAAAGTTTGAAGCGCATGAACAACAGTTTGTCTTCCTTTTTTATTCAACTAAAGGAACACCATGTTATGCTGCCACCTTGTGGACAGTGTCAAATAGCAGCAGCTGTGCACTGATTGTTTGTACTATAAAACCTGTAATGTCTATATATAAAGTGTGTATGCATTTTGCAGAATTATGTGCAACCCAGAATAAGGAAATAATAAATGTGCGAGTGTTTACTTCACAGGTGTTGCTGTGCTTTTTGAAGTGCCCCTGAGCAAATGCTGCGAGGCCTGACAGCTGCTGAAAACAGCCTCAGAGGTCCACTCAGGTCAGATCCTGCACAAATATTCACACTCACCATGAATACATCTTAAAAGTTTTTCACACATTTTCAGACAAATTCTTTTTTTATGCTTAAAAATTCCTCATAAAGTAAATTTAGTCTGTGTTTTACTCCCCCCACAATGAAAATTTTTGTTTTTATTTATATTTGTAAATATGGTTTGAAATGACAGGAGCTCGTTTACACACAGTCTGCATCTAATAATCAGGATTTGTAGCATTTAAATAAGACCAACTAAATTCTCCATTTTAAAGAATCGTTTCAGCAGTTTTCATTTTGGAATTTAAAAAACATCTAAAACATAACCTGAAGTCATTGTTTCTGTTGTAAATAGTTGTTGAATGACATTTGAAATTAATCATCTTTTTCCTCCTTTTTTCATACAGTTTTTTGAGCTTTTGTATAAATTCTAAAGCAATACTATAAATAATTGAAGCCTCACAAGGACCCAAATTAAAAAGAAAAGTCTTTAGACAAGCAGAAGGAAGAAAGTTAAAAGAAGTGTCTGATTAAATTTCCAAACTTCAGTGCTTAATTCTCTTTTCCGTCTGGATGCTTTTCTCCAAGTTTTGTACATAGAGTTGCTTACTTTTTCACGTTTACACACCATCAGGTGTGACGTAGGGGGGCAAAGACGAGTTATTCCTTCTTAATTATAATGTTTATGATCATTTGCAAGCATTAACTTGTTATACTGTTAAGATCCCTGAGGGGAAATTAAGGCTCTGCATTTACCCATCTCTGTACGGTGGTGCCGGGGGGCGATGGGCGGCTGCCTGGGGGGCAGTTGGTGGGGGTTGGGGACCTTGCTCAGGGGTCCACAGTGGTTCACCTGGGTGTCATGTCGGGGACTCGAGCCTGGGGCCTCTGCGCCAAGGCCCACGACGCTACTACTAGGCTACCCACTCCCCCAAACTCTACCCATTCCATTAGTGAAATAGATCGATACCACATTTTAATGTCATATCAGCATATTAAAATATTGTGAAATTATCGTGAATTCTCGCGAGGTTTCGTAACAGACGATGAAATATCACGAGATTTCGTTCGTAAAATAGATAGCTACCGCGTTTTTGAATGTCATGATATCAGCATATGAAAATATCGCGATACTTTTGCAAATTCTCGTGAGATTTCGTAACAGAACGATGAAATATATTGTATTATTAAAATAGATCGATACCATGTTCATGATATCAGCATATGAGATATTGCAATATTTTTCCCACCCTAGTCTTTAAAGTCTGTAAAAAAAGTTTTTGAAAAAAGTGTGAGTTTTTTTTTTAGGTTTTTTTAGACTTTAGAAACAGCGGGCCGATCAGTTAAATATCGGTGGGGTGGCTGATACTTAGTTTTAAAGCCGATATAGGGCTGATTATATCGTGCATCCCTATTAGACAGATAACCAATACTGGTATCGGTGCATCCCAAAAAAAAAAAAAAAGGTAAACTACTTAAATTGTGTGGTATGTTTTTAATAGATATTCATGTTTTCAATCGAGACCATTTAAAACACACTGTGTGGTTGTAAAGTCCCACTTTTAGGTCATATGCTGGCATTTCTGTCTGCCTGGCATATCCCCACCTCTAATCTGTAAATCTGTGATCAACTGCTTCTTATTTAGTGTGTTTGTGTGCAATAAGAGACCATTTCAGACAAATTGGTAGCATTTATCTGAGAAGTATACACAGGAAAACATCATAGAGGAGCACCTGAATAATAATATACAAAAATTAAATCAGGTCATTATTTAGCATATACTGTAAAAAATTTGGCAACTTGTCTCAAATTAAAGGCCAAACGTTAAAGGAGTAAGGAGACATTGACAGAAATAGCTTCCAAGCATACAGAGTATAGGACAAGTGATTCTCTTCTTTATCCAACGTGAATAAATATCTCAGATTACATATTTTTGTTCAACCAGCTACATTCAGAAATGACTGAAATAATTGAGCAGATTACTTTCATTAGAAATGGATGCAACTCCTAATACTCACTTGTCTTATTCTGTGTGTTAGCCTCACTCACAAAACAGTCATCACAGGCAGCTTCATATGCTTGGCGTCGCATCAGCTGTTAGAAAGCCCGCAGTGGATAATGAACACAGATATAAAACAAACAGGCTTCAGTCATCATACAGGGAGTCAAACTGCAGTCACATAAAGTATGAAACATCCCCGCAGGGAATCTGATTACATCATCTAAAATGTCTTCTGGTCCTTTAATTAGACCATGTTGGGAAATCTGTTCCAGTTGAGGAGAAAAAACAAACTGTTACAGTTTTTATCTGAAGAAAAAGGAAAAAAGAAGCATAACATGCACATTAAAGGTATATTTGTTAATAGGTTTTATATGTCTCACCAGGAAATTTAGAAATGTAAAAGTAACAACTTTATAACATTAAAAGTAATAAATAATTAGTATGAAAATGACACAAACAGTATTATCGAGCCACATGGGGAAGATGGTATTTTAGTTTGTACTGTAATTACTTGCTAATATAGACTAACTCATCAGGTTATTTAAGTTGTAATTAAGACGCTCAAACTACATTCTTGTATATTTGTTCTGGTAAGATGTTAGTATGCAGCAGGATCTGATTATAATTGTTCATTTAAACTCGGCTGGGTCGCAGATATCAACCTCCTGTAGTGCCATGATGGAGATCCATGGAAAAGATACTCAAACAGGATAAACATGCACATGAATCTTTAACCCTTTACTGGGCAAAGAACCATATTTGGTCATTGCATTGGACATACTAAATCCACAAAAGTAACAGAAATATTGAGTATCACGAGAACACTCATCTTTGTTTAAAATGTTAGATTTCCAGGTATTTCAGTGAGTGTCTGAAAGGGTTAACACTGTTTATTCATTCATTTATTTAATCACTGATGTTTCACTGTCAAAACAAAGAAACATTATCAGCAATTAATTCACCTTATACGTGATTGAAAACCAAAATCACAGAACCTGAAAGGCTCAGCCCTCCAAAAGCCTGCTCAAGTTCCTCATGGTAAATCTGTCAAAGAGAAAATGTTCAATAAAGTTTAAGGGAACAGTGAAGCCTGATAAAGGGCTTGAATGAATTTTTTTTCTATAAAAACGTAAAAATAATCTGCTGCTCAACTGCACAGTTGACTGCAAAATAAGAAAAAGCTTTTTGTTCCCTTTTGAACTCAATGTTAATCAATTTAAAGGTACAGTATGTAAGAATTACTGACATCTAGTGGTAAAGATTGGTATTTGAAAGAAAAGATGTTTTCTGTCGGAAACAGATAACAAAATTGCTATTTGCAATGACTGCTTATTTTTTCCAGCTTTGATATCGGCATCAAAATCGGTTATCGACCACACAAGTTTTAAAATATCGGCATATCGGATATCGGCTAAAATTTCAATATCGTGCATCCCCATTAGAAATTGGCTTTTTTTTTTTTTTTTAGACCAACTGTTCCTGGCTTTTGAGACATGGATTTCCAACATGGGCACACGAGGATGTGTAGCACCACAATGAAGAACTTGTGTATCTTCACGTTAGATTCTGCACTTTTGTTTTTGTACTTTTCCCTGTGGAGGCTTTGGTATTCTAACACCACTTGTGATTCAAAGTGAATTTATTTCAACTTCTTTCTCCTTGTGGGCCCAGTTGTTTGAAAGTTATTTTTTCAACCAGCCGTTAAATACATTTTACTGACCGTTAACTTTAACAATGCAGTTATCTTGTTGTTCAAAACTCAGTTAACAATAACCATGTGCAAACCAGTGACGCTAACCCCATGGTTAGCTTTGACGGTGCTGTTAGCTAACGGCATGACTAACCATGCTTTGAACAACGCACATTTAATGGTCGGTTAGCTAATGGCAGGTTAAGGATTTCCCCGACCGTTCGGGGTTAACCCGTGGTTAAAGTAAACCAGAATTGAACTACCGGGCCCTTATCAGTCTTAATGCATGGAACAATCTATAATCCTCCAGATCTCCACCCAACAAAAACCATCACATCTTTAAATCCTCAAGGAAATCTACTTATTTTAGAATCAATTTATTATTTTAACTGTTGAAAAATTTGGCTTTCAGTTCTACAGATGAGTTATTTATGATACCACTCAGCTATAATACATTTACCTCAACAGATTTGACAGATAAATACACATACGGGTGTTTAGGTGTGTTTCAAACCTGCTATGAGTGTATATTTGATTGTACCGATTAACCAAATTATATTACATCGACCAGATACTAGATCTGTACTTACATTTTGTATTAAAACTGTTATTACTGCAGCATACTGTTCCAAAACTAAGCACTGACTCAGTGGCAGCTTCACTAATATAAAACTCACAACTGTTTACATCAGTGTCAGCTAAATCAGCACACAGCTTCACTACAACACACCAGTACACTAATCCACAACTCCATTTACTACAGATAGGTAGTAACACGGAAGCTGTAGTGACAGCCTCTTCTAGTGCTATAGACTGAAACTGTATGCTAACACATACTGTGCAGCTGCTTCTCTAAGTTTTGCACAATCATACTTGAGTTTTTGTGCATTATTAAATTTGTACAGTAATTTTCAAAGTGCTTGAGAGAAATAAAATAATTCCGCAATCAAACCTAAATTGTAAAAATAAATAAACATTACCTAATAATAGCTTTAAAATTCCAGTTTACAGAATCATTGACATGGTTTAGCTCAACAACCACCACTTGGGTTTTTGGGGGCTTAATTTGCTTGTGGGTTTTATTTTATTTAAAAGGCTAAATGGTTATGGGGGGGGGGAGACTAAGAACATGCAGGTCAATCTATTTTTCTGAAAAAAAGAAACCCTTAGTTATGATTATTCTCTCCCTATATGCTACTTAACATATACAAATATTTTTTTAGCCTATTTCTCTCCCAAACACATTATTTGCTATAACATTAAACAATAAGGAAATCATTTTAATTGAACTGAGAATGTGTGGCATCCAGCAGATGAGCTTATGTGAAGACACCTTAAGTGAAAATGGGAGACTATGGGGATGTAAATTGAGCGCATGACAAATGAAACCTACAAACAAAAACAAAAAAATGATTTGATCTTTTGAACATACTCTCCTTCCACTTCGTCGTAATCTCAGAACTCTAATCCATCATTACATCTGTCGTTTCTACGCTGACCTTCTTCACCCCTCTCAGAGCCGATAAAGTACATCTTTTTCTTTCTTTTACAAACAGAAGTTTCCCAGAAGAAATGATCTTGGATCAGTGCTCCTGCAGTAATCCAATACAGGATTCAAGTAAATTTTTTTTTTTTTCCTTCGTGTTAGTTTAGATTTTCAGATTATGTACATATATAATGCGACATCCAAAGCCAATTTTATTTGCTCTGAAATTGAATGTCTTATTAAATACTAATTATAGGTGCAGATTTGAACTGTAATACAAAATTTATCACATCAAAACTGATCCTGGATTAGTTTCTGAGCAACTTCCACGAATTCCGGCACTCTTTAAGGCCGTAACTCATATCTGCACGTTTCTGTTCTCAGCAGTAACAATTTCATGTCCTTTCAACTAAATATTTAGTTGGGGACAAAAAAATGTGAAGTCAAAGCAAGCCTGGTGGTTATCAGTGAATAATCGGTGCTGATCGGTCGTTGGTTATCGTCTTCTTGAGCTTGACGCCTCGTCGAATGGCCACCAGAAAGTCCTCCACCTCGCTGTATTCCGTCTCCTCCAGGAGCTCTGGAAGAGGTCGACGCTCCCACTCAGACATGCGACCGCTCGGCTGTGGAGGCGGGGTCGGAGGATCGGAGCCCTCATCTAGGTGCTGGGTCTCCCAGGCGACAGACTTTGGTGAAAAAGGCCCACTGCTGCCAGGAGACAAAGGGGAAGCTGAGGGGCTCAGAGGGGTCCGTAGCAGGTTACCGTCGTCCGCTCTGCTGGGGAAGCCGGGGTGGTCAGGCACAGTGGGGGTCTTGACTGGGATCATGGGAGGTTTGATGGGGATGGGGCCCAAGTTGAGGCCCCCAGAGGGACGCCGTAAATTGGGTTTGGAGGATGGTGTCCGACGAATAGTTGCAACGCCCGGGGTGATGATGGAGGACAGGTTGGAGGGCAGGCCGGCTGTGGAGGTGGGACGTTTAGACTGAAACATGCGGCGGTAGGACTGACTGATGTCACTGTTCCTCGGGATGGTGGAGGACTTATCAAAGTCTGAGTGGTGCTCCCCCTCCTGATCTGCGCCCACAGAGTAGTAGTCACAATCCGACACTGCGGAGACCAAAATTACACATTAATCCATCACATCAGCACAGAATTAGAATTAACCTGATTAACAGAAGCACTTTCAGTTACATATCAAAGGTTTTATTTTAACAGCAGGAAGAGTGTTTAACAAGAGAGAGAGACTAGGCATGTCACAGCCATTTTATTTTACTGTCAATGGCAGTAATAAAGGTTATGTAAGGGATAATGTATGGAATGCAGGTCATGCATTCGCCCTGTCTGTCAGTATTTCCCGATAATGACCTGCGTTCCATACATTATCCCGCTTATTATACGGCTACTTGCAAAAAATAAAATTCAAATTAATTTTGCGAGGGTCAAATAACTTTCTGATGTTTTCCGCTAAGATTAAAATAGTTCTCCACAGTCACGGCCAGCTCGGGGCACTTGTTGCTTAGCAACGTTTGTTAATTGAGACATGGCAGCTGGAATTTGTGCTAGCACAGCTAATCCTGTATGTTATTGAACTGGACATTTCCTCTTCTGCTGTTAGCTGTATGCGTATTGCCACTGGTCTTCTTTTTTGTCTCATTTGTTTTGGAGAGGGTGAATCCTTAAACTTGGCCTGGACCCAGCGCTCAAAATCTCCACACTCGCCAAAAATGTTCAAATTATTTGGGAAGTCATCCAGTTTTGGTCATGATGTGTCGCTAAGTGCTCGCACGCTGTTTTTGTTCCCATTAAGTGACCGGACTACTAGCAATGCAGAGGAATGTTAGATTATCCGTAAGACCACAGGTTAAAAAAAAAAGGGAAAACAAGATCTGTTGCCTTTGACGGCGTTAATTATATTGTTTCAGCGGTCATTATCCAAAAATAATGACTGCTGGAATGTTGGGAAAACCCATTCAAGTCAACGGCGCATTCTACAGCATTCTTAAGAGCCGTATAATAAGATTAAGGGTACGGTCTCATGGGTTTTCTCAAACAAACTAGACTTGAACAATCTGGATTCTCACTGCAGGGTTCCGACAACTCTGCGTGGTCACATGGTTGTTTTCTGAAACGTTTTGAGGACGAAACCCTCGTCACCACGCCATGGTGCAAATAGAAAACGACTGCATAACTCCAGTCCTTTCCCCACCCTTTACATCTAACCATTCCGGACTTTGCAATCGTGTAGCCGAGCTCCTGCAACTATTCCGTTCTGACAACCACAGTACTTCGACTTTTTGGCATGGTCACATGCTACGTAAAATATGGATCTGATCCCTTTTCTACACTCGAGAACGTTTGATCATGACAAAAATGTCCATGTGACCTTGCTATAGTTATCAAGATCCCTCAATATAATCACTTTCCTGTCACAAGTATGCCTGAACCATATGTGGGCACATCAGTGCAACTTATCCCTGGAACAAAAGCAAAGTTCCACATTTGCTACTGTAGTTAGGCAGTTCTCAACCATTTTTCTACGCAGTACCCCTGTTGAAATGTATTTTCAGCCTAGAACCCAATGAGCAGTTTTTGGTCAAAAGGATTATAGACATCTAATGGTCCTTGGATGTCTAGACGAATATCGGTTTGCCACTGGTCAAAA